>JASAOO010003061.1:0-19795 GCA_030849075.1 Zelonia costaricensis | reverse complement strand
GCTCCGTCTTCACCGTGAAGCCGGGCGATGCCCCGCACCGCTGGAACTGGTAAGGTGACCGACAGACAGGCGCACACACGCAGGCACGTGGACCCGCCAGCGTGCGCGACATCGTGTGTGTTGGCGGGGAAATGTGCCTGCGTGTGACTCGGCATCTTCGCACGGGTCCTCTTCCATGACCACCTTTTCGTTTTGCATCTTTTGTGCTCATCATTTCTGTCAAACGCCAAAAAAGAAAAAAAGAAAAGAAGAAGGAAACGAAGCAACACAATTCGGAACCGGGGGGGGGGGAAAGCGCGGCACATGCGCAGACTGCGGCACCAGCAGCGTCCGCTGTGTTCTCAGTGCCCGCAGAAAGGCAAGGGACGGCAGGGTGGAGCGCACCGGGGATGGGGAGGGCGTGTGGGTGGGTGGGCAGCTGCCTGGTGCGGCCCGCCCGCCATCGCCGCCGATACCGGCGATGCACTTCACCGCTGCCTCCTGTGCGTTCGCGTGACGCAGCGTAGAGGTAGACAGGGGAGGGGTGGTGGGGGGAGCGGGAGGCTGTGGCGTGTGCACGGTCAGCGAGGACGCCAGCCTCGCCGACTGCCCACTGCCCCCCTCCCCCCCCGCCTCGAGCCACCGACGCCAATCCCCAGTGCGTGCATTGCGCGGTGCTCTTCAGCCCTTTTCTCTTGTCTCACGAATCACCGCCCCTCTCATCCCCACCCACGTGTCACAGTAGCGCAACACAGAAACGTAGTGGCGTGGTCGCCCTCCCCGCATCTTCCCTCCCGCACCTCCTCCTTTACCGCCCCCCCCCCCCTTGCATAGAAACCACGCGTTGAGTGTGGCCTACCTTTGCCACCCGGCTTCTCTCTTGCCCCTCGCCACGAGCGCTCGGCGTGCCACATGTCAGGCGAACACAGCAGCAGCAGCGATGACGACTACGACCCGGCCGAGGTGACGGTGCACGCTGTCGCGACGGCAAGCACCGCTACGACAACAGCGGGTAGCCCCCCGGCGGCCACGGCCGCCAGCGCTGATGTGGCACCAACCACCGGCCCGCCCACCTCGTCGTCGGCATTCCCGTTTGTGCGCACGGCCCCTCGCCTGGTGCCCGGTTCTGAGGTACCCGCTGCATCCGCTCGCAGCCCGCCCCAGACCGTCAGCGCGTCGTCGCCGCCGCTGCCGCATCACGGCGGGCCGCTGCACAACAGCCCCGACGCGGGCTACCGCCTGCACAGCGACATCAAGGGGCGCGTCCGCTGTCTAGCCCTCAACCCCGCCGGCACCACGCTATGCGCGGGTAGCGAGGACGGCCAGCTGTGCATGTGGGACTTCGCGGCTGCCATGAAGTCGCACCGTGTGCAGCCGACGCGGGTGCTGACGCCCTTTGTGAACCGCATTTCCGGGCTGCAGCCCATCATCGCCTTGGCGTGGGCGAGGGACGGCGGCTACCTGGTGGCGTGCCAGGACGGCGACTGCCCGGCCCTCGTGCGGGCGACGGGGGAGCAGCTCGGCTACTGCGCGATGGGGGAGCGGGGTCTGATGGATGTGCTGCAGTGCAAGGGCCACCGCGCACCCGTCACGTGCGTCGCCCCGCACGCGCACGACGCCGCGGCCTTCTACACGGGCAGCCAGGACGGCACGGTGCGGCTCTGGAGCAGTGCCACCTTCAAGCAGCACAGCGTGTACGCCGTGAAGCACGGCTCGGGCCAGGTGACGGACACGCACGTGGTGGAGAGCGTGGCGAGTCTTGACGGCGTGTCGGGCGGGCTGGGCCGCGTGTTTGCGAGCGGCGGCGAGGACGGGCGGGTTCAGATCTGGGACAGCCGCGTCAAGTATCGTCCCGGCGGGGCTGTGGCGACCCTCGACCTCTACGCCCCCGCCGCGTCTGGCAAGCCGGGCAGAGCAGCTGCAGAGGAGGACCCCTTCATGGAGAAGCACGTGGGCGGCATGCTGGAGGTGCGCCGCCCAAGTGACGAGGTGGTCGCGTCAGCGTCAGCGGAGGCCGCGGGTGGCGAGTACGCGCTCGCGGTTCGCCTCGGCAGCACAGTGAAGCTGATCGACCTCCGCCGCCTCACCACCTCTGCTGCGGCGACGGCCACAGGTGTGGTGGAGGAGGTGGCCACGGGGCTGTCCCACGTGCTGGACACCACAGCGCTCACGGTTGGGGTGCCGCCGATGGCGCTGCTGACGTGCACAAGTCGCGCGGGCTACCGCGGGGCACTGGGCGGACACGTGGTACAGTTCAGCAGCGGCCCATCCGGCCGCCTCGACCCCACCTGGGCCTGGCGCGCGGGGAGGCAGGACGAGGACGTGCTGTGCGCGTGCGCCGACGCGAGTCGCGAGGACGGCTGCGTCTACGCTGGCTTGAGCTCTGGGGAGGTGGTGGTGCACGGCGCCTTCTCCGGGCGGGGGCTTCCGCAGCCGGTGGAGTCGTGGCTGCACACGCGGCCCGAGCGGGAGGGCTACACGCGGGTGGTTGGGCAGAAGGCACCACGCTCCGGCCCAGCGCACGGTGCGCGCGACCGCGACGACGACGACGCCCTCATGCGCGACTTGTTTTGAGCACCCCTGTGAAGAGGCGTCTGAAGGGCGCGCCTGTGCGCCCGCGATGTGGGTCTGCGTGTGCCGCGCACTGACGGGCACCGTAAAGCAGCGAACCGCACGTCCCAGCTTCGATACCGCACCGAACCGCCGCGAACAGCTGCGCCACCTCTGGTGTCGGCGCAGGGATGAAGGGAAAGCTCCTGAAAGCCGTGCCACGGTGGCACCTGACTCGATTAGCTAAACCAGCGAGCATCAACAACAACGACAGGGCAAGAACCGACGAAACTGCAGGTCACCCCGTGCAAGCGGTCCTCCTCCATGCAACTGCCGCCCTCCTGCCCTCTTCACTTTCTCTCTCTACCGCGCCTCCAGGCAACGCGCCTCACAGCTGGCGCGCTCCCTCTCGCAGCCGCAGCCGCAACCGCAACCACACCGCTCCCCCTCCCTCTGCTCGCTCCCTTCCCCCCACCGCATCGGACCTCTCCATGTCTGCCCCTACCCTCACCACCGCCGCAGCGGCCGTCGAAGACGATGCCCGCGCATCCGCGTCGATGCGGCTGCTCACCGCCGTGCCTCCCACCCGCGAGGCGATCGGCGCTTTCATGCAGCGGTACACGGCACACCTGCCCTTCGCCCTGGTCTCTGATCATACGCGGCTAACGGGCGAGGTTGGGGCCGAGGCCGCAACCGCGGGTGCTCCGCCGGCGCCGTCGCGGGTGGCGCCGTATCTATTCTCGGGGGCCGACTACGCCCTCGTGCTCGCCGCGTGCTTCCCGAGCCACGTGGTGGACCTGGCGCTGCTCAACTGGTCCGCGAGCCCGCTGCCGGCCCAGCGGCTGGGCAACCTGCGCGTGTTCTGCGACGCGGCCCGCGCGCTGGGGCTGCCCGACACGCCGCTCTCCGCCCTGCACCCGGAGCTGCTGCAGAGCAACCCGGCCTGCATCGTGGCCCACCTGAAGGTGCAGCACTGGCTGTACAGCCTGGCGCTGCGGTTTGTGCCGGCCGCCGACTACGATGCCGCAGCCGCGCGTGCCCTTCACCGACACCTGCAGGTCGGCGAGCCCAGCATGAAGCGCCAGCGTGACGGTGGTGACGACGTTGACCGAGGCGGCGTCTGCGCAGCGGTGCAGGCATGTCCGCCGCTGCCGGCTGCACTTCTGCAGCGGTGTGCCCCGGCGCTTTCCCCCACTCCGGCCTTTACCGATGCCTCCGTCACGGCGCTGGCGTCGTCCACGGCACCCGCCGCGGCTGCCGCGGAGGCGGGCACATCGCAGGCGAAGGACAGGGAGGGCGGTAACGCGTTGCCGCAGGCTGCCGTCAGCTACGGAGATGGCGAAGCGGGCACGCGGCAGAAGCCGTGGCTGAACTACAGCAAGCCGTGGCTGCTGCCCTCCCTGCGCGCGGCGGAGGCGAAGCGGGCGGCGAGTGAGGCGGCTGCCGCGCGCCGGGCACAGGAGGAGCGGGAACGCAACCCGCGCTTCACCGCCTACGAAGCACAATCGTGCAGCGTGCACGACCAGTACCTCGTGACAAGCGCCGCCGCGGCGGCAACGCGCGATCAGCTGCGTGCAATCAAGGCTCTCGTGCTCCGCGATGTGCTGGAGGGCAATCCCGTCGATTACAAGGCGTACGCCGCACGACTGCGCGAGTGACACTAGGGCGTGCAGGCCAAGCTGGCAAAGCAGAGCCTTTTGCATCGCTGCACAACACAGAGGAGCCGTCTCATCGTCTTGTCCGCAGCGTTGGATGCGTCTGCGCTTAGATCCACACACACACACACACACACACATACCCACCCACACACGCACACAATCACCGATACGAACATGATCTCACCCTGCTCGGCACATACACACCTACGCGCCTGCATAGAGAAAGGAACAGCAGACGCAAGCGATCAGCAGTGCCGCCCCCATCGGCCCTTGCCTCTTCTCACCCTCTGCTCCCAACGCCACGCCCACGCGAGCCCACGTCGCGTTGTTGAGGTCGTGTCTGCCCAAGTCGGCTGAACAGAAGGAGAAGGGGCGGGGAGGAGCGAGGCAGCTGCAGGGCTGCGGGCACCGGTGGAGAGGGGCGGGCGAGACTCCGGTGTATTTTTTCGCTAGATGGACCCGCGCGCGTTGCGCAACGCGGGGTACGGCTTGGGTCGAGCCACACACACGATGAAACACTCAAAGAAAAAGGAGGGGGAAAACAGAGGGCAACACGTGGTGCCCGTATTCCGTTGCCGCCGACTCTCTCCGCGGTGACGCACCGCTCACCGACACGCGTCAGCGAGATACCCCCCCTCCCCCGAAAGTCCGGTGTCAGCAGCCCCCATTCTTTCCTTTTTCTGAGGAGGAGGGGGTGGGGGAAGGAGGTGCACAGGCCGGCGGCCGCGGACGCACCGCGCGACGGCCCACCGTGGGCCTTCGCCGGCCGAAAAGCTGCTGCTGCCGCTGCGCGTGACGACACGTGTCTCAAGAAGCCCATGGACCGTTCTCCCGCGTTTGTGTGTCCGATACTCCCATTTCCTCCTCTTTGACTTGTCACCTTTACGGCGAGGTTTGGATTTGCGTTAGCGACTCGACCGGCGTACCAGCTCCGGCCGCCTCGCCCGCCTCCGTGTTGCAGAAGTGCCGCCGCAATCGAGCGAGGGGAGCGCGTTGCCACCGCTCTCCATCGCGCCCTCGGCGAGGCTGCCGTGCGAAGCAGGCGGCAACAGCGCGCCGCCGTGCCGCGCCGCATCCCCCTGCTCTGCCCCACCTGGCGCCTCTGTCAATCAAAGCCGATGCACCGCTGGACAGTCGCACGTCGGTTCGCGTGGCGGCCCTGCGGCAGCGCCACGCTGTCCACCCCCACACGCAGTCAGCATGCCCCGCCGTTCGCCGGGGCCGCCAAGCTTCGCCGCGCCATGTGGATCCGCATGCACCCGGTGGGGCGGTGGACGCTGCTCGTGGACCTTGGTCGCCGCGGGGCGTACCTGGTCGAGAGGCCCATCCCCCGCTCCCCCGCCACGCTGCCGGGAGGTGCCCACGACACGAGCGGCGTGCTGGGTCGCTCCGATGCCAAGGTTCGCTTCTCGTGCGAGTCGACCGAGGCGCACCGGCAGCTGTGCGAGGCCCTGCCCTATCCAGCGCGGCTGCACCTGAGCCTGTCTCTGCTGATGTGGGTCCGGTGCCTGCGCGACATCCAAGACACCCTCGCGCGTGTGCGGCTGCCCTTCGCGATGGTGCGGCGTCTGCAGCGCTACGCTGTCGCCGATGTCTTCCCTACTCGGCTGGCCGAGCACTGGGTGGACGTGCACACCACCGTCGCCACCAAGATGAACGCGCAGCTGAACTCCACGGCGGAGCAGGTGCCCGCCCCACACGCCTGGGACCCCGAGACCTCGCAGACAGTCGAGGACGCAGAGGCGGAGGCGACCGTCGCGGTCGACGCTGGACGCGTGCTGCACGGCCGCCACCTCGCCCGACGCACGGGCCCGGCGCTGCTGCGGCAGGTGCAGGAGGTGCAGCCACGTGCCAGTGCCGAGGATGACGCCGCCACAGCTGCGGGGCCCACAGAGGCGGACGCGCTGGGCCTGGTTGGCAACGGCGGCCGCCGCCGCCGACTTCCATTGCGACTCCGTCAGGGCACGCGCTCCCCCGCGGAGCCGGCGCCAAGGCCTGCTGCCGTGGTGGGCAACCCGGCTACGACGAACGTGCCTGGCGCGGGGTCGCTGGAGTTCGCTTCAGACGCGTGTCGCCGAGTGCCGCCGGTGTCGCTCGAGCCGCGGTCGCTGGAGGACGAGGCATATCACGGCAATGCAGGCCGCGGCGAGGGCTGCCCGCTGCGCCAGGATGGCACGTCGTCACCGACACCGATCTTCATCCACGTCCCGCCATGCGACGCAGAGCTGCTGACACGGCACTGCGTGATGGCGCATGCGGCGGTGCTGTCGAGTTTGTTTGTGGAGGGCCGCGTTGTGGACTTCGCCAGCAACCACCCCGTCGTCGTCGCGTATGTGCGCTGGCTCATGGAGGAGCTCGTGCTTGGGCAGTACGTGTCTGTGACGCTCGTCGGCGAGCTCGAGGCTGCGGTGCTGCGGCCCTTCTACCCGACCTGGTGTTGGGCGCACGTGCTGGTCGTCCTGCCCCCGTCGCCCAACCGGCGCGCGCAGGGCACGTACACGGCGGCGGTCGTTCGCGAGTGGGCCGCGCGCGTTGTCCAGGCGGCCCCGTGCGCCGTCATCGTAGAAGGCGGCGCAGCCTCGTACGTGTGCGCGCTGCAGGCGGAGGTGCAGCGGCTGCAGGGGGATGCAGGGGCGCAGGGCGGCGCGCGCAAGGTGGAGTGGGTGCCCATCGTCCCCTCCTCCGCGACGGGGACCACACCGCCGGCGACACCGGACACAGACGCGTCCCCAAAGTTCCAGCCGCAGCGGCCGCCTGATGGCGCGACGGCAACGGTGACCGCTGCGGGACTTGGGCAGCGCGCCCTGTCGTGGTTAGGCGCGGCGAAGTCGGCTCGCCCTGTCGACGCGGCCCGTCACCGCGCGCATGCAGCGTTCCTCGCAGCGGTGTGCGAGACGCTCGAGGACCGCTTCTACACATGTGAGCTGCTGTACTCGCCGCGCCAGTCCTGCCTGACTCCGTACCGCTTCGAGCGGTGGGTGTGGGAGCAGTTGCCGGCGAACGTGCGCGTCGTCGGCGTCAACACTGCGCCGCTGGACGTCCTGTACTTCTTTCCGCAAGGCGTCTTTCTGGGCCATAAGGTCGGCAACGCCTTACGCTACCGCGCGATCGAGCGGACAGTGGTGGCAAAGGACATGGTGCCCTCCTGGACCTCGCACCCGCTGCGGTACGCCGCCATGATGGTTAAACGGGGTGCCCGTTGGGGACGGCAGCGGTTGTGGCGACCGCAGTGGCGCGCTAGCGACGTGGCGAGCGGCCTGCACGCTGAACTCTCTCCCACGGACCGCGCACTGCTCGCCGCAGCGGTGGATCGTGCGCCCACCACGTCATCGACGCGGGCCCTCATTGGCGGTGAGCGTGACGAAGCTGTCGCCGCCGACGGTGATGGCGTCGAACGTGCAGCGCGCGCGCTGGTCAAGGAGCGCGCCGTGGAGTACCTGGCAGACCCGTGCAAGCGCACACTGCTTGGGCTCGTGGTCGCGCACATTTTCAAGCTGTAGCGCAGCGCCGACGTTGTGCTGGGAACGCCTTTGCGCCAGCCGAGCAGATGGAAGTTTGTGTCACAGAAACGCGCCGAAGCGAACTGGGAGAGGCGACGGTGCCGTTCCGAGCACCGCAACACCGAACTGCCACGACGCAAGCTGTATAGCCCTCAAGCGCGCTGGCGCACCACAATCATGTTCCTTTTCCACTCCCATGTCCCCATTCCCGCACAGCCTCTTCGGAGGGGTTATCGTGCTGGCCAGAGACATGCCCTCGGCGCAGTTTCTCGCGTCTCTCGCCGAGGGCCCCTGGACGAGATTTGTGCACCGCAATGCATGTAACACTAGGTACGCTTTTGCCTGAGTGCGCCGGTGCAGCCACGATCACGTGAGCCGCAACGTTCAACTCTTTCCACTCTCTTTCCTCCACACACTCATCACTCAACCGCACAAGAACTCCATTCGAGCGTATCCACCTTCCTACTGTGCCGCACTTCAGCTCCCTGGTGTTGTCGGTTGGGCGTGACTCCTTGCACCCTCGTAGGTACAGCCCTATCTCGCAACCCCTAGATTGGTGTTCTCAGTTAGGCTCTCATGGAGGTGGGCGGAGGACAAATGTGGTGAAGGTAAGTGATACGAAACATGCGCAACGAAAGCGAAGTCTTTGGAGATGGTTCATGTCCGCGAGATGTGAGTGCTATGGGGTTCTCTTAATCACGCGTATCGCGCTTTCTGCCGGGTGAAGAAGGCGATGCTGATGCCTTTCCCTACCGTCTCTCTCCCTCTGTCGCATGCCCAGGTTGGCCACACAACACAAGTACGCGGTTGGCCTCTGCCACCACACTCTCCTTCCTTTTTTTTCCCATCGGGTAGCGGCGTTGACGCCGCTCCACCGCGACATCGCCCCGTCGGCCTGTCAGAAAGCGAGAACAGTGGGGCGGACCGCCACCGCACACGGACACGCACGGGCAACGAGGGTGGACAGGACACCGTTTTTGTGTTGTGCGCGTCCGAGCGCGACTCACACCGGCGTTCGATCATGTCCCTCTTCGACCTCGATCACAGCGGGTCCGCATCCAGCGCTTCGTCGTCAGCCAGTGAGGAGGGCGTGCTGCCCAGCCGTGCCCCACCACCGCGGAGCACGGGGTCGGCCATCGGCACCGGCACCGGCAGCAGCGGCGGTCCCAACAGCAGTGCGCCACCCCTCTCTGCCCTCGAGCAGCGTCGGCGCATAGCGGAGCGCGACGCCGCGGACCGGCGGATTGGCGGCACGCAGTGGCGTGGCGTCCTGCTCGGCTCGGCGCCGCTGCCGTCTTCTGCTCCGTCCCGGCCGTGTGGGCCAAGCGGCACGGCAGCGCCCTCGGCTGACGAGGGAGGCAAGTTCGGCAGCTCCATCGCCGCGGCGCTCCACCTGCGCCAGGAGGAGCGTGAGCAGACCTTACTGCGTCGGCTGCAGCAGCAACGCAAGGCGGAGGCGGAGGGCGGCGAAGGCCGTGCACTGGCGGAGAAGGACATGGAGGTGGGCGTCTTCGTGACGCCGTCCTACAAGGCCCTCCTGCAGCGCAACCTCCACCCGACGGACACACGCGGCGGTGACACTGCCAACGCCGGCGCGTTGCACGGCGGGTCGGCCGCGCGTGACGGTAACGGCGGTCGTGTGGACGGTGATGGCGACGAGGAGGACGACGGCCCTCTCGCCGCGTACCTGCGCCAGCTGGAGAGTAGAGGCAGCACCGCCAAGGTCCTCACGGCCGCTGCGGTAACCACCGCTGCGGAAGCCCCCTCCTCACCGGGGGACTACTACGATCGTGTCATGAAGGCGCCGCTGCTCGAGGAGCGCGTCACCACGACGACAGCTCAAGCGCGGCAGGTGAAGGCAGAGGAGCCAGAGGCTTCTGCGGACATCGCAGCCATCCCACTGGCCTCCAACACAGCCGGTAGTGGCGCTGATGCTGTTCCCGAGGCGACACCGCCGCCCACGCTCGCGGAGCTGGAGGAATTGCTCACCGGCGGCGCCGTGACAGGCTCCGCACCGGGGCGGGCACCACGACGCACAGGCGAGGCAGGTGGCGCGCACACGCCGGCTTCCCGGACCGACGAGGAGCACAGCGCGGTGCTGGCACACGCGCAGATTGTGTTTGATGCGCGTGAGGCACGCAGCCGCCGCGGCACCACGGCAGCGACCCTCGTCGCTGGTGCCCGCCGCTGCGACGAGCGCATTGCTGCTTCGCTATTCCTCGCCTCCTAGCAGGGTGCAGCTGCTCCGGCTGGGCTTGAGACGGGTACCAGGGGGTGGGGGGGTTCCGCAGCACTTGAGAGGACGACACACGCACACAGGCGCATTCACACGCGCCTGCACGTGACCGCCCTCGTGCCCGTTCGCGTGCCTGTGCGCGCGCGCTCTCTTCGATGGGGAGCAACACTAAACAAAGGAACACCGACGTGCGACTCGACCAGGGCGCAGCAGCTGCCGGCTGCATGTGAAGAAGAAGAGGCAACCGACATTGCCAACGTCACGCCTCCCAAGACCGCCACGTGTGCGCCGAGACTTGGCTCGTGAGCCACCAGCTCCACTCACTGCCGGGCTTTCAATTCTTCTCTCCTCTATCGTCCACCTTTCTCGCCTTTCCACTCCGCTCTGACACACCCACACCCAACCACCCACACACCCACACACACACACACACACACACGTAAGCGTGTCCCTATCGGCAAACACCTCTCCCGCGTCGAATCTCCTATCCCTCTCTCACCTCTGCTGCCATTCTGTACGGCTGTGATACCGCCGACTCACGTACGCTTTTTCTTTTGCTCTCTCTTCTCGGCCCCTCCCCCCCTCCTTCACGCCTCCCTCTCCAACACAGCCTCGTCCCGTGCCCCACGGTACGCGCGCGTTCGTTTCCCCGCCCCGCCCCTTCCCCCGCATCGTCCTCGCCGCCGCCCTCTCCCGTCTCCGTGTGCACGCACGTCGCTGTTCTCCCCTTTTTTTTTCTTTGGCTTGGGTGGTGCGCCACCACGGGGTGTGCCCCAGTGCCTCTCCCTTTTCTCTTTTCTAGATACGTCACCGCCAGCAGCGTTGTCCTCTTGCTTGCGTTCACGTCTACGGTTGCACCCGTCGGTCTCGTGGCAGGTGCCTGACCCAGAGCAACACCTCAAGCTCTCTCTCTCACACACACTCAGACACGCACACGTACACAAAGCGCGGAAAGCTTTAGCCACTCCCACTCTCCCTTCGCGGTTCTCTCGGGCGTGTACTGCCGGCGACCGCTGCATTGTCGCCACGTCACCCCTCCCCTCTCCCCCGATTCGTTCCCCCGCCTCCTCCTCGCCCGTGAGTCGTTCGCTCGCCTTTCTTTCCATGCCCTCACCCTGTGCCAGACTTCAATTTCCCCTTCTCCCTTGTACACAACACCGTTGACCTCCTTTTGCCCTTTTCCTTTTTTTCTTCTTCTGTTTGCCCCCTTTCCCCTCTCGCGCCCTTTCTTGTGCTTTGCGTGTCGTGCGACGAGAGCGTTCGGACAGCGTTGGAGCGTGTGTGCGCGTGTGAGGGTGCACAAAGCTGCACCTCATCTGCTGCCATCATCTTTCACCGCATCTTCTCTCCCCCTTTCCTCCCGTTCGCCGGACGTTGCTGAGCACCCACAGGCAACCCTTTGCGCACCCCTCTCTCCTCCTTCGCGTTGATCTGAAGCAGGCAAGAGGGCCCTCCCCCCTTCCCCCCCGCGCTGCGGTCGCCGTTCACTGTCGTCGCCTTGCCGAAACCTCCCTCCTCTGCCCGCCTCCCTCCCTCCCTTTCTCGAGCTGCGTCACCTCTAGCGGTGTCAGGTTTGTTTGCCTACCTGCGTAGTGCACCCGTGCAGCGACGACCGTGCGGGCACCACTGCCTACCCCAGGACGCGTGTGCCTTCACACTCCGCCCCGCAAACGCGACAAGCCGGGTGGCGCCCTCCTACCGCTTCTCTCTCCCCTCTTTGTGCTTTTGCACGTGCGGGGTGACGAAATGTACGCCTTCCCGGTGGAGGGTACGGGTGGGGTACTCCGGCCCATCCCCCGCTCAAACTGCGAGACGCCAGGGCAGTTCTCCATCACTGAGGTCTTCGACGGGCAGCCGACGTCGGGTAGCTTGTCACTTGCCCAGAACTGCGCCGCCGACGCTTCCACGACCACGTCTGTCGCAGGTCCGTCACGCCACCGCAGCTCGTCGACGCAGGCTGCAGCTGGTCTCATCAGCGTCGCCACCCATGATGGAGAAGCGCTGCATTACCCCATGGTGCAGGGCCGCGCCGGTGGCAACCTGACGCCGCAGACACACACCATCGAGCCAGCGCGGAGCGGCAGCTCTCGCGATAGCGTCGCCGCCCGCGCGCAGCGCCACGCCTCGGTCATCTCCATGTCGTCGCAGAACGGCGTCCACGCCGCGAGCGGGTCGGGACTGGCGGACGAGGCCGAGGTGCGCGACGCGTACCGGCAGAGCCGCCTCACTCCCTCCTCCATTCAGCGCCACCGGCAGCCGAGCTTGACGGCACGCAACAGCCCGCCGCCCACCGTCACGCTCCGCGGCGAGGCGGTGGAGGATGTCGTGCGCGCGACGCACTCGCAGGCCGTCACGCCCTTCTCCTCGCTCCCCTCGACCCCGCGTCACTCGCTGGTGCCGTCGCCACGTTCCAACAGCCACGCAGGCTGGGGCAGCGTCACGGCGGAGGCGGCGATTGGGAGCAGCAGCACGCACCTCGACCCGAGGCACCAGTTGGCACACGAGGGTGGGCAGCTGCGCGTTGAGGAGGTGGGCGTGAGCACACCCGAGATGGCGGAGTACTACGCGGAGGCCGTCTCGGGGGGCCACCCGCGGCGCACCTCCGCCATGATGCTGAACAGCCAAAGCAACTGGAACGTCCCTGGCAGTTTTACGATGCACGGGTCGCAGCGCGCAAGTGCCGAGCGCGCTGTGGCAGCAGCACCACCGCCGCACTCCACGGCCCCGCTCAGTGCGGATGGCACGCACACGGTGCTGGCGCGCTTGATGCGCCTCATGGAGGAGCAGGCCGCCTCCATGGAGAAGCTGCATCACCGCATGGACTCGCTGGAGAAGACGAGCAAGAGTCTCCTTGGGCGGGTCGACCGGATGGAGGCGGTGCAGGCTGGCAGCGGCGCCGAGGCCATCAGCCGTGTGTCGGCGGAGTCCGCGTCGCCGTCTGTGCCGCGCAACTCGGGGTCGATGGAGTCCTCGTCGCGCCCCAACACACGCGCTCCGTCCAAGGCGGTGAGCTGATGCTGTCACTGTCTAGTGCGCCGCCGCGCCGTTTCTCTATGCACAGTTGTGTGCGTTTGTGGGCGGGGACGACTGCCTTGCCACCCTCCTCGCTGTGGGTGGCGTGGCTGGATTCCCCGGCTGCCCGGCTATGGGGGGGGGGGGCCGGCAGCTGTTCACTCCTCCCCCCATCTTCGCGTCTTTTGCAAACCTTCCGTTGACCTCTTCTTTTGCGGCGGGTGCGCGTGCCTCCTGCCAGGTCTCTGGCCTTGCCCCGGTTGATTCGACCTCCTCTGTGACCTCTCTCTTTCCCCTCCGCGTTGAAACGAAAAGCAAGACACGCCAACACACCTGCACACACACGCACACGTGAACGTTCGAGATCTGGGTGCACGGGTATTGGCCAAGGCGGGAGCTCAGGCACAGCAGCGTGCGTTCCCTTTTTGTGCAAATGCGTGCATTGCGCAGTTTCGAGCGCAGCGAGGCGTCTGCCGGCTGGCGTCATGTAGTGGTGACCCCCCGTGTCAATGTGCGGCTGAGCCCGACTCACGTGTCGTGCGCACGATGCCGCGGGGTGTGGAAAGAGCCGCCACACGACTGGCGTGGCCACGCGGGCATCGCTGCGGCTGGCGACTGGCGGGGTGTATCGCCGCGGGCACGATAATCCTCGTTGCCACCCCTCCCCCCTTTCCGTGCGTCCCTGCTGGTTCCGCCTCCGCGGAGACGAGAGAGAGCATCTGCGCTCGTCCAATCCCGTCATGACCTTTGTTGTCTGCCATCTCGCTTGCCGTGTCCCCCCCCCGTTCTCATCCGTAACCGCGTGCTTTGCTTGGCGAGTCTCCCTTCGCCTCACCACCGGTATCCGCCTTGAATTTCAGCACCCACCGACCCCTTCTCCCCTACACAGCGACACCCCTACACAGCACATTGCTTTCCCCCCACCTCGCTGATTGTTCGCCTCTTGCTCTTGTCCTTGTCCAGAAGGCGTGCAGCGACGAGACACGCAACGGAAGCAGTCCGCCGTCGAGTTCGACGTCTGCGTCCCCTCCCTCTCCTCTCCCCCTTCCACCCCAGCGGTTGTGTGTCCAGCAGGAGCCAAGTTGCTCCCTTTTCCTCTACGAAAGTGCCCCGGTCACATGTCGGGTGCTGCGATCGCGTCCACCGAGGACGTTGCCGTGAGCGACGCCGGCTCGGTGAGCCAGGAGGTGAACTCGGTCAACCGCCTCACCCCGGTGTGCAAGGGGCTGCCGGCCACCGCGGCGGACGCGGGCGAGATGCCGTATGTGACCCTGAACACCGTCACAGTTGTCGACTACGTGGAGCAGACGCTTGACCTCTGGCTCCCGCTGCATGGTGAGACCCGCCTCGAGCACGGCGAGATCCAGTTCGCTGAGGAGGTGGGTGACGGCAACCTCAACCTCGTCTTCCGCCTGCTCGACGCCCGCGGCGTGTGCCGCGCGGTGCTGAAGCAGGCGTTGCCGTACGTGCGCTGCGTCGGCGAGTCGTGGCCGCTTACGCTGGACCGCAACCGTCTTGAGGCGGGCACGCTGCGCTCGCACTACCGCTACGACCCCGATGTGGTGGAGCGGGTGCTCTTCCACAACTCGACGATGGCGGTCACGGCGCTGGAAGACTTGTCGAGCTGCGTCATTTGGCGCCGTGAGCTCGTGCGGGGGCACCACCTCGCCCACGTCGCGCCGCTGCTCGGCCGCTACCTGGGCCGCGTTCTGTTCCACACCTCCGACCTCGCCCAGGACCGGGCGAGCAAGAAGGCTGCGGTGCAGGAGTTCACCAACGTCGACCTGTGCGGCATCACCGAGGACCTCTTCTTCAACGACCCTTTCCTCAACCACCCCCGCAACTGCTACGAGGCAGCACACGAGGCGCTGGTGCAGGTGCTGCTCCGCGACGACGCCGAGCTGAAGCTGCGCGTGGCCCAGCTGAAGCACCGCTTCATGAACTGCCCGGAGGCGCACTTGCACGGCGACCTACACAGCGGCAGCGTGTTCGTGGACGCGACGCGGGTCAAGGCAATCGACGCGGAGTTCGGCTTTTACGGCCCGATGGGCTTCGACCTCGGCACCGTCGTGGGCAACCTCCTCATCAACTACCTCGCGCTCCCCGCGCTGCTCCGGCAGCAGCAGCAGCGCGACGCACTCGCGCGCAGCGGGCGCGAGGACCCTGAGGTGCTGCTGTTCGAGGAGGAGCCGCGCGTGGCGGCGGACCTGAGCACCGTCGTGCCCGCCACGCCGGCGCTCGTGCTGGGCAGCGTGCGGGCATTCTGGGACACCTTCGTCAACACCTTCGCCACGCTGGCCGAGACCGGCACCCGCGATGCCGCCTTCGCCTTCCCGGGCTACGTGGCGGCGCTGCTGCAGCAGGTCTGGGTGGACGCGCTCGGGTTCGCTGGGGCCGAGATGATTCGCCGCACCGTTGGCCTCGCACACGTCGCGGACCTCGACGCCGTCAAGTGCGACTGCGAGCGGCTTGCGGCGAAGGAAGAGGTGCTGCGATTCGGCGCGTACTTGATCAAGCACGCCGCGCAGCTCTCCGACGTGACGGAGCTGGAGGAGCTAGTCGTAAGTGGCGCCTACCGGCTTCAGCACGCGTAACTGGCCGCTCTCCTTCTCCCCTTCTGAGTAAGAGAGAAGGGCAGCCTTTCACAATTCTCGGTCCGGTGTGCGCCCTGGCTCGCCCCCGTTCAACCCGGCGAGATGCGATGTGTCGTGAGCTCTTTGCGGTGAAGCGTGTGCGGAAAAAAAAAAAACGCGAGATGGGCAGCGGAGGGGGAGGGGAAGGGGCGAGGCATCACGCGGCACGGCGGGTGGGGGTCGTGGCTCGCGGCGCGAAAATGGCGACTCCAGAAGAAGAAGCAAGAGAACGCGGTGCGCCTTCCGGAGTTGCTCGTCCCCCTCCCCGTCTGCGCGTCCTCCTCAATCGTACCTCCATGCCTTGGTTCCAAACTGACTACGCCAACGCCACGCCACGCCCTCCATCGCCGTCTTGTCTTCCCAATTCTGTTTTCTTTCCGCTTTCCACTTTCCTTTAGCGCGTCCGCCGTGTTGCGTGTGCAACGCTGGCGGGCGGACAGAGGGAGGAAGGTGGGGGGTGGTGGTGGCACAGGTGCGTGTTGGGAAGACGGGGAAGGCTCACAGCACAGGAAAAGGACATGTTTTGGCGGGGGAAGAGGGGTAAGACGTCCGCGACAGCCACCGTGCGTGTCTCGACCCTCGCTTGCTTTTTTTTTTCTCGTTTCTTCGTAGACCGGTGCCTCTCCCACCCCCTCACTGCCGTGAAGACTGCACCCCTCCCTCCGTCGTGTCTTGTCGTGTGTGTCTCGACGTCCCGAAGGAGTCACCCCCACCTCTTCGCCTCATTTTTTTCCCGTTTCGAGAACTTCAGCGGTTTTGTGTTTCTTCTGCTTTTCGTTTTTTTGTTGGTAAGTGCGGTTTCCTTGACAGTGCACTTCTTTTTGTCGTTGGTTGCGCCGCTCGTCACGCATTTCGTCACGCTCTTTTTCCTTTGTGTGTGGCGTGTGCGCTGTTGAACGTGTGTGTGTGTGTCTGTGTTTTGAGCATGTGCTTGTGCAGCAGCGTGGGTGGTTGCGCGTGTGCGCACCTCCCGCCTCTCCGCGCTGCTACGATTTTCTCTCCTACGATTTCTTTTCTCCCTTTTTTTCCCTCTCTTCTTCCGTTTGGTTTCTGCCGTGAACGTTGTGTACTGGCGGCGAGATGCGCGGCACGGCACGCCAGGACCGCGTGGCGGCTGCGCGAGAGGGTTTCTCAAGGCAGATCGACACAGCAGCTCTCACTCGTGGCTGGGGGGGGGTCGAGGTCGATGTTGGCCGACACCGCACCAGCCTAAAAGTGCGCTCCTCGTTTCTCACTGTCTGCGGGGCACGACACGGATGCCATCCCCCCCCTCCCCTCATCCCGCCCCTGCATCGTGGGTTGCCTCGCCACGCGGGTTTGTGGCGTGCAGTGCCACGTTCCACACATGTGCCCCCCTTCCCCGTCGCACCACACCCTCTGCCCTCCCCCCCAACTCTCTTTCTCTCGTTTTCGATCTTCGCCTTTTGGTTTTCTCGGTCACGCCTCCGTGACGACGTCCTCCTCCCGCCGTCCCTCTCCACCGTCGAAACTTGTTTCTCCTTTTCGCCGTCCTCCCTTTTCCGATGTCTGCTCCACGTCCACCGTCTTCGTTCTCACGGACCCGCATCCCCACTCCTCATTCCCACCGCGACCTGTTTCACCGTCTTCTCTTCTCCTTCTTCTTTTTTGTTTGCGGTTCGGAGTGTGCGCAGGGCCCCGCTGTATTGGAAGCATCACACGGTAGTACAGGCTCTGCGTCGGCTATTCACCGAGGCTACGCTTCCAAGCTTAACCTTCCTCTATACCCTCCCCTCGTCCCATGTCAGCGCCGCGCTGCCGCGGCGAGGAGGAGTCAAGCCTCAACAACAGCAAAAAGAACGGAGGCTCAAAGTACGACACAGCGCTCCATGCGTCTGCGGCCCGGTAACGGGCCATCCCATGCCGCACTACGCGGCACCTCCACGCCGACTCCCACACTTTTGGTTCTCCCTCGCCATGGAAGGCGTTCTCCCTCTTCCGCTTCGCGGTGGTCGCCTTTATTTTGGTCGCCCCATGTTTCGCACCGTCTTTGTTTTTTCCTTTTCTCTCTCTTCCCTATTATGCCGCCCACCTCAACTCGCAGCCCCACGCGGGGGGCTGCGCTCTGCCACCGCTGCGGACCATGCGACCTCGCCGTCTCTCTGGCTCCTTCTTCTCCATCTCCGCTGTTACGGGGTTGGGAGGGGGGTGGGAGAGCGCGGGGTCTGCAATCGAGGAGGTGCACGGACGGGCTACTGCGGCGTACCCTTGACGCGGCACTTGCACACTTGCACGGCGCAATGTGCACACCCGCAGCGACTGCGGCTCAGTGACGTGGTGCGGTAAAGAAGACTCGAAAGCACAAAGCGAAAAGGCAAAGAGGTGAACATCGCAACCAAGCACGTGCGGCAGTGCGGAGAGACGCCGTGTGCGTATGCGTTTGTGTGTGTGTGTGTGTGTGTGTAGTTGTTGCGGGGACAGTGAAGCGCGTAGCAAGCCATCCGTGTGCCCCTCTCAACTCCTTTCCCTCCCCTCTTTCTCGGCTACACAGGGTGGACGAAGTGTCGCATTATTTCACACCTCAGCGAAACGTCAGCAGAAAAAAAGACCACGGAAGTACGAATGGGGGTGTTGCACCGGTGTTTTGGGGTACACTCCCCCCTCCTTCCCCGCGTGTGCCCGCTTAAAGTGGCGCGGCGGTCGCGGTGTGCGGCTGCGAGGGAACGAGGAGTGGGGCGAGGGGCAAGCCACACGTGATGCTGGAGCTGGCCAAAGGGGAGCCCCACCCCTGCAATGCAGTGGCAGAGTGCAAGGGAAAGAGGAGGAATGGGGGAGGACACGGACCCCCCCCCCCCATTCCCCTCCCCGCGTTGACTGGCCGAGAGGCGGCGATGGCACCGGCTCTGGCCGGCCTCCCTGAGTCGTCCTCTCACCGACTGCGCGTTCGTCTGCGGCTTCACCTGACTCTCTTGCTTGCGGATTTCTCTCTTCTCTAACGCTGTTGCTCGCCTCGTTTGTCTCGTACGCCTTTGTCGCTGCTCACCGCATGCGGCGTCGCACCCAACACCTCGTTGCGGTGCATCCGTCTGCGCTTTCGTGCTGCAACGTGCGGTACCGTCACACTGCCGTACTCCCCACGCTCTCCACCGTTGCGTCACGTGCCACTGCCCGCGCTGACCCGTCATCGCCCCACGCCCATCACATCACCCAGGTTAGCAGGGGAACCGAACATCAACGACCGCGGCGTGCGTGCAACAGGCAGGCAGAAGCAAACGGGAAAGCAACTGGTATGCGAGGTCAATCAGTCGTGTGCCGCTCTGCGTCTACCTCGCATTTCGACTGCACCCTGGGTACGTGGTGAGTGCATCTGTCACTGTCCTCACTGCATCTTTTTTCAAGTCCCCAGCCTCGCCTCGCCTCGCGTTTGTCCGCCGTCGCCGATCGTTGGTGCCCCCCCCCTCTTCGTGCGGTGCTCAAGCGCCGCTTCGCATTTTCTTCTTCACCGCATCTTCGAACAACCCGCTGCGCCTTCACTTGCTTCGACTTTTTTCTTTTCTTCGTGTGTGTGCGTGCGTCTGCGTGCTCGTCTGTCGCTGTGTGCGAGACCCCGCTCGTCTTCTTCTTTTTCTGCCACCGCTTCCTGCCGGTCGTCTCCACCGCACTCCGCTGCCCAGCTCCGGCTTCTCGGCCGACGCCGGCACCCGCCTCAACGGGAGGCGGTGAAAAAGAGAAGCAAGAAGCCTTGGGCCCTCTCGACAAGCGTGCGTGGCTCGCGCGCTGCCCAGCAACACCTCCTTCACTGGTCACCAGGAAGCTGTCGTGCTCTTTGTATTCTGGCGCAGTGCAGCAACTGCCACGACGTCATTTCACCTCGTTGACTCTCTTTTTTTTGTGTGTGGGCTGTGCTTAGGCTTCTAGCGTTTGTGTTTGTATATAGACGTGTGTGACCGACTGCCCGACACCCCCTCCACCTCTTGTGTAACCTCCTCGCCTCCAGCTTCCTCCCCTCCTTCCCCCTCCCCCTCCCCCGACCCGACGGCTCTCGGGTTCCCTGCGCGCCGCCCCGTATACACACGTGCGCACACGCAAGGGAGGCAAAACTGTAGCGGCGCCTTCTTCCTCTCTTCATTCCTCTCTCCACCCGTGCAGGACCTGCCCTCGTCTTCCCGCCCTCCTCCACCTCCTCCTGTCTTCTCCTCGCTCTCTCTCCTCGTCTGCCGCTGCCCTCGTGTAACCCCCCCCCCCCCTTGCCCCCCCCTCCTCCTCCAA
>JASAOO010003060.1:0-19713 GCA_030849075.1 Zelonia costaricensis | reverse complement strand
CCTCCCTCCCCCTACCTGATTCCGACATCACCCGCTTCCTGCCACTACCAAAAAAAAAAAGGAAAGGAAAGCGTCGAGCTGCTCTCGGTGCACCCGCTCCGCTCCGCCCCCACCCCCTTCCCTTGCGCCGCTGCTGTCCCTGCTATTCCCTTGTTGCTGTCGTATTCCTCGTCTGCTGCTTCTCCTCCTCCAGCGGCGCTCACTCACACAAACACACACGCGCCGTGTCTGCAGCTCTCGAGGTTCCCTGGCGGAGTCTTGCCTTCTTATTATTATTCTTCCGCCTCATCGTCATCTCGGCTTCATCGCTCGTCGACGCCGATCCGTGCGGCGTCTCTTCGCTTTTTCTTTCCTGTGTGCGTGGGTGTTTTCTTGTTGTTTTTTTGGTGTTTTCCTTGTCGCTCTGCTTTGGCGCCGGTGCGTTTGAGTGCCTGACAGGACCGCGTCGGTCTCCCCCCCCCCCCCACCCCTCCTCTCGTCCCCTTCCCCTCGTCCCCTTCCCCTCCCTCGCCAGCACCACCCACACACGGCAGCGTCGCTCACGAAGGCGCGCCACACGCGAGAACGCACGACAACGGAGAAAAAAAAAAAAGACGTCAGTGGAGGGCGCAAATGGCAGCGGCTGAGGTGGCACACGTGCTGAGCATCGTCCTGCACGAGCCGCAGGCGGAGAAGCCGCTCGCGGAGTGGGTCGCCACCGATGCGGTGGGGCTCGGCCTCAAGGACGACATCGACGAGGTCGTCACGGCCGCTGTACCTGGACACCCCGCCGAGGAGCGCCACCACCGTCAGGATGGGCACGCCGTGCCCTCCCAAGCTCAGCCGCTGTCCCCAGCAAGCGCCGACACGGCAGCCGTGCTCGGGTCTCCGTCGCCGACGCAGCTCATGACGATGGCGCTGGTGGACAAGAGCATAGCCGCGCAGCGCCACCTCAGCGTGGCGGGCACCCCCGCGAGCGATGTCGCGCCGCCGCCACCGCCGGCGCCGGCAGTGCCGGTGCTCTGCCTGATTGTTGTCGTCTTTTGGGATGGACAGACCGAGTCAAGCAAGGCCACCCTCGCGGAGCTGAAGCTGCTGACGGAGCGGAGGTGGATGATGGCGCACGCGCCGACGTGGGTGGACCACGTCGAGGTGCTCGTGCAGGCCCTCAACGCCAAGCGCGGCGAGGCCACCATCATGAACAACAAGGTCGCGCTAGTGGCCAGCCTGCGCAAGAAGCTGCAGACCTCCGCGATGGCTGGGCGGGGGTACTGGCGGGAGGGCGCGCAGCACCGGCGAGCGAGCCTGTACATCGACCCCAACGCCGCGACGCGAGGCCGCGACGGTGCCGGACCTGCGGCGGCAACAGGTGCTGGTGCGGCGACGGCATCGAGCCGAGGCAACGCCAAGCCGTCCCCCCCGTTGCCGGCCCCGACCGTGCTGGGCGAGGCGGACCTCTCCGTAGCCGCCGTCTTCCGTGCGGTGGAGAACGGCCAGGGCGAGGCCTTCTTCCTCGTCAGCGACCGCGACCGGGCCGGGCTGGACGGCAAAATCCGAACGCTGCGCACCAACTGCACCGCCGCCGAGGTGGGTCTCGCGCCGGTGATGATGGAGCCGCGCGAGGTGAACGTCCCCGCGTCGGCTGGGGCGGGTGGGGCGTCCTCCGGCGCCGCCGCCTCGGGCAATGGTGCGACCTCCGCCGCCACCGCGGCATCTGCAGTGGCGACCGCCGCGTCCACATCCGTCGTGGCGCAGGAGTTTCTTCTACGCCGCCGCTGCCCGGCTGCGACGCACCTCGAGCTGCGCCTGGCCATGTGCGGAAACGTGGACAGCGGGAAGAGCACGCTGACCTCTGTCCTCACCCGCGGCTGCCGCGATGATGGACGCGGCCTGGCCCGTGCCTTCGTCTTCAACCACAAGCACGAGGCCATGACCGGGCGCACCTCGAGCGTCAGCGAGAACCACCTCGGTTTCTCGGCGGAGGGCGGGGTGGTGAACTACGCACTGCTGCAGCCGCACCGCACCGATGCGGAGCTGCGCCCGCTGGCCCCGGCAGAAGTGGCGCTGCAGCTCACGACAGCCGCATCGGCAACGGGAGGCTCGAACGGAGGCGCGCACGTCACACGGCACTTCACCGCACAGGAGCTGGCGGCTCGCAGCGCCAAGGTGGTGACCCTCTACGACCTTGCTGGGCACGAGCGGTACCTCAAGACGACGGTGCTGGGCATGACACGCAACATGCCCGACTACGCCTGCATCGTGATCAGCGCCAACAACGGCATTCAGCGCATGACCAAGGAGCACCTCGCGCTGTGCCTGGCACTGAAGCTGCCCTTCTACATCGTCGTCACCCGCATCGACGCGACGCCGCCAAACGTGCACGACGAGACACTCGCAAATATTCATAAGCTGCTCAAGATCCCGACGGTGAAGAAGCTGCCGTACCCGGTGCGGCGGCACGACGAGGTCATCCTCGCCGCCAAGAACCTGCGGCACGACCGCATCGCCCCGATTTTCGAGGTGAGCAACGTCACTGGCGTCGGCATTCCCGAGGTGCTGCAGTTCATCAACCTGCTGCCGGTGCGCAAGGACTGGCGGCAGGCCCGCACGATGCCGCGCGAGATGATCATCGACAGCACCTTCTTCGTCACGGGCGTCGGTACGGTGGTTGGCGGCATCATCACGCAGGGTGTGTTCCGCGTCAACGACACGGTGCTGCTGGGGCCGGACGGCTTCGGGCACTTCCGGCCTGTGTCCATCAAGTCGATCCACATCAAGGGCATCGACTCCAGCGCCGCCGAGGCGGGCAGCGACGCGGCGCTCTGCCTGAAGAAGGAGAAGCGCAGCGCTATCCGCAAGGGCAACATCCTGGCCGACACGGCCCACCCGCCCAAGTCGTACTGGCAGTTCGAGGCGGAGATTACGATCCTGTACCACTCCACCACCATCGCCGCCAACTACGAGCCGGTCATCCACTCCACGACGGTGCGGCAGTCCGCCCGCATCACGTACGTGGCGCAGGAGGTGCTGCGCACCGGCGACCGCTCCCTCGCCCGCTTCCACTTCCTCTACCGCCCCGAGTACATGAAGGAGGGACAGCGGCTCATCTTCCGCGAGGGCCGCACGAAGGGCATCGGCGTCGTCACGAAGCTCATCTGCGAGTCCGACGAGGGGGTGCTCGCGAAGAACAAGCTGCGCAAGAAGATGCAGGAGAAGCTGCACGCACCGGCAGCGAACAAGTAATGGACGGAGCGGCGTTGCGTCGACATGGGCTATTCAGTGATGGTGTGGCTGGGGTACGCAGCGCGCAGGGCAGGGAGGGGACGAAAGGGGCGGAGAGGATGGCATTGAGAGAAGGGGATTTGATGGAAGGCGAATGCGGCCACGTTCCTCTGGCCTCCTTCACCCTCCCCACTTCGCCTCCCCCCCCCCCCCCCGCCTCCCTCCCTCCGTGTCTCCGCCCCCGCGTCACCTCCATCGCCGTTCCTTTTTCTTTTCTTTTCAAGCAGAGCAGACAGACAGCAGCAGCAGCAGCTGCGATCATGAACTCGAAAACCGAGAATGGAGCACTTGCACAGCGCCACGGCGGTCGCGGGGGGCTGCTGTGCCGTGTAGCTGATGTGCAGCGAGTTGCAGTGGACAGCGTTGCTCTGGAGTTTCTCGGCCGAGGAGGAAGAAGAAGACGCTTGTCGAGGGATCTTGAAACGCGTCGTCGTCGACGGCACTGCACGCGCAAGAGGGCCGTCTTCTGCGTTCTCTTCTCTTGCTCACTACGTTGTGCCGTTGGCAGGCGGGTGGGGGGGGGCGGGGGAGCGGCGGTGGGAGATGAACTCATGGCCACCCCTGTGCACCTGCTCATGCATGCAGACGCGGTGTGCGCCGACCCTCCCTTCCCTCCCCACGGTGGCACCGTCGTAGGTCCCCGTCCGCGTACCCACCATCTCCTTTCATACACTCTTCCCCGCATCTCTGCCCGCCTCCCTTGTTCTTTCTTTCATGTGTGTGTGTGTGTCGACGTCACACGTGCACCCACCGTCACGTCAAACGTCACGCGTCCGCAGCACTGTGAAACGACAAGTCACACACGAGCCCCCGCCTTTCCAAAGCACACGTGCGCACGCGTCCCCACTCTCCCTCACCCTCCCCCCCCCCCCCTCGCCTACTCCCCCACACGCATCCGCATCAGTACACGCAAGACTCACGTCATGTCGTCGTCTGCCCAGGCCGCCGCGGCGAAGAAGTCCGCCAGCGCCGTGCAGCGCTACATCGTGGCGCCGTTTATGAACACGGCCCACAAAATCGAGCACAAGTCGGCGACGAAGCTCGCGGCGGTGGCGCCGTCCACGGCGGAGTACATCAAGGCGCACGAGGCGGCCGGCACGGACGCCGCGACGGCCAGCCGCCAGCGCTTCCTGCGGGAGCAGCACCAGCTCCTCCACTACCGCGTCGTGCGCTTCTTCGAGGAGAGCCGCTACGTCGTCTCGGGCCAGTACTTCAAGCACTACAACTTCGGCTGCCTCCTGCAGGACGTCCGCTTCGCCACCCAGGCCCTCTTCATCTTCCTGGTGGCTGTTCTCGTGGGCCGCCGCTCCATCTACCCGCCGATCTCGCCCAAGAGCCCGCTCGCCGTCGCGCTGGACCACAAGGTGAACCCGAACTACTAGACGATGACGACGGCGACGTTGCCGGTGGCTGCGACGTGCAGGTGCACTTTCTTGTAGTAGTAGCGTAGGAGGCTTGACTCAAACGATGGGGACGGAGGGCGGTAGTGTAGCGCTGGGATGCCGCTGGACGGCAGGAGCGGGGAGTGGCGGAAGCACGCCGCGGACGAGACGAGAGAGGCAGACAAGTGATGTAGCGGGGGATGACGAGGACACTCGCGCCCCCCACCCACCCTTCTCGCGCCGTCGTTGCTCCCAAGCGCTCTTGGTTTCCACCGTCGTCCGACGTGCGTCCCCCCTCTCCCCCCCCGCCCCAACCCCCACGGCGTCTCACCTCCCCATTTTTACGGTTTAGTAAAAAGCCAGTCTCACAAAGCAAGCAACGCGGAAAAGAGAAACACAGTCCTCCACGCACACACACACCTCTGGTGCACCTGCGCCGGCCTCGCCCCGTCCATGGGTGCCACTCCTCTGTGCCGCGACTTCGAGGCTCGCAATGAAGGCGGCATCAGTTGCTGTGTGCTGTCAACGGGACGCTCGAGGCGCTGCGTGTATCTCTCCAGGAAGGGTGGGTGGAGGAGTCTTGGTGGTGCGGGAGATGGACAGCCGCGACCGGTGCATCGGCGTCGTCGCGCATGCAAAGGTCGGGCTCTCTTCTTCTTTGTTGTATTCCCTTTGGCCGTTTCTTGGTCTCACGGTTGTGCGTGTGGGTGTGTGTGTGTGTCCCGTAACGGAATTGCAGAACAAACGAACCGCGGTGCACGTCGCCCGCCGCTGGAGCGTGAACGAAGCGCGCGTGCACGAGACACGGAGTGACGCGGACGTTGTCGGCTGCGTGTGGGTGTGCGCCGTGCAAGTGATGGAGTGCGCGTACGCTGGCAATGAGGTGCTATGAGGGAGGGGGGGGGGACTGGCCCTCGTCGTTTCTCTCAGGCACTCCGCTTGATGTGACCTCAGGGTGACTCCAATGTGGCAGTCTTTCAAGGTCCGTGCCGTGCAGGGACACCGGCGCTTGCATTTTCCAGTTCGGTGGTGCCTTTGCGTGTGCGGAGGCCGTGTGTGTGTGTGTGCACATCGCGTCCACACCGCGCCGCACTGGAACCCCCCCTTTTTTCAGGTTCTTCTGCTCTTCCACCTCCGCTTAGAATCTCCTCCACACCGCTGCCGCCGTTAGTACGCATCACATCAACGTTTGCGTGAGAGCCTGTTGTCGCATTCTTCTCTGCCTCCTCGCACCGCACCTCGCGCACAGTCACGCACGCAGACACACAGGCATACCTGTAGACACGTACTCTCCCCCCTGTCCTTCCACCGGCGCCCAGAAGGTGCCGACGCGCGCCGGTAGCAGGTTCACTGCTTCCTCGTCCACCCCCTCCCCTCCCCGCACGTCCCACTCCTCCACGCGTTCCGAATCGCCTCCACACACACACACACACACAGACACGTACGTGTGCACCGCATCCTGTCGCGTCCGTGTACTCGCGTGTGTGCGCTTGTGCTTCTTTCTTGCGTTTGTTTGTTGTTGAGTGTGACGGCAGCTCCAGGCGAAGAGTGTTCTTGGGTGTTCCGGGCGTGGCCGATCGACATCGCCGCCTGAACAAGACTCCATTGTGACCATTAACGCACAACCAGGTGAACGTGCACTGCGGACTCACTCGGTCAACACACCAACACCAACACCACCCGCCCCTCCCACCTCCCTTTCGTTTCCCCGTGTTGCGCCATGTCGAGCTACGTCCCGGGTGATCGCGTGTGGGTGTACATGGAGGGCGACGGCTGGTGGCCGGCGCGGGTGCTGAGCGACGCCGAGATGGGCGACCGGACGCCCGGGTTCGACATTGCCGTGCAGTTCTACCCAGGCGTGGAGCAGCCGGCGTCGCGCTACGAGCTCAACAGCCGCTCCGACACCGCGAACATCTGCTTCTTCGAGACGTCGTCAGAGAAGGCCGTGACGGTGGACCCGGAGCTGGAGGCCTCGATCCGCAACGCCGCCGCAGACGCCGAAGCGAACCCGCTCAAGAGCGACTCCGCCGCGCTGGTCGGGGTGACGGGCGGGCAGGCAGGCGCAGCCTCTGCCGGCGGTGGCGGCTCGTCGGCAGCGGCCGCCGTCAGCCGCGCGGCGACGAAGCGGGCGCGCGACGAGGGCGATGACGTGAACATGGGCGGCTACGGCGCCGGTGCGGCGCGCACCGTCCCCGGGTTCCACCACCTCCGCAGCGAGGAGCTCTACGACCTGTCGCGCAAGATCAGCGCCGCGGCCGCCGCGCAGGACCTCGCCACGGTGCGGGCCGCGCTGTGCCGGCTCGACGGCGTTGACGTGTACCTCGCGGAGCTCGAGGAGACGAAGATCGGCGTCGCGGTGGGCGCCGTGCTGAGCCAGCCGGCGCTGAAGCCGCTGTGGCCCCTCGCCCGCGCCATGATCTCCTTCTGGGCCCGCCACCTCCCCGCCGAAACGCTCGCCGCCATCCGCAGCGTGCAGCAGCAGCAGACGCCGTCCGCCACGGCAGTGGGTACCGCCGCGAGCGCCGGCGGGGCGGCAGCAGCTGCAGCAGGCGCGGCAACGGAGCCCTCGAGCCCGCTCGGCACGCAGCAGCAGCCTGCCTCGCCCGGCATGCCGAGCGGCAGCGCGTTCGCCAGCTTCACCTCGCCCTCCGCCGGCGCGGCGGCCGCCGCCACGTCGGGCAGCAGCGGCACCGGCGGCGGTGTGGCGGCCCCGCCGCGCAAGTCGTTCTACGACAACGTGTACCAGCTGCTGGACAGCCCGCTGAGCACGACACGCTACGACGACGCGGTGATCGACGAGGTGGCGCGCAAGCTGGCGGCCGAGATTACGGACCGCGATGAGCGGCAGATGCTGCTGCTGCGCCTGCACGAGGAGGAGCTTGCCTTCCTGCGCGACAACCTGCTGTCGGGAGAGTGGACACCGAAGAAGTACCTCGACCAGCCCAGCGAGGTCTTCATCACCAAGAGCGAAAAGGAGCGGCAGAAGCAGCGCGTGGCGGAGAAGCTGAAGGCCGTCGACGCGGCCGCCAACGCCGGGTTGAACGTCACGGCGCTCTTCAAGTGCGAGCGCTGCGGCAAGCGCAACTGCACCTTCTACGAGCAGCAGACCCGCAGTGCCGATGAGCCGACGACCAAGTACGTCACCTGCCTCGAGTGCAAGAACACGTGGACGCAGGAGTAAGGCGAAAAGGCTGCGTGTGTTTGGCAGAGCGAGGATTGACGGGCTGAAACCAAATGAAGCAGCAACTGTGATGGGTCAGCGTGCGTGTCTGCGGAGGCGTGTCGCGCTTTCACCGAGCAGCACCCGTGCGGGCGGCGGAGGTTGCACGGGACAAGGCGCGTGTGGGGAGGTGTGCGGCAGGGAGATGGGAAGGGGGGGGGAAGACATCGAGAAGACAGGCGCCTTCAAGCCGACCCGCGGCTGAGCCGGACTCACATAGATTTTCTCTTTCTCCCTCCTCTCAAGTGGATCTGCAGCGGTGATGCTGCTCTTCCCTGCCCCCTGCCCCCGTACCCCACCCACGCCTCCCCGTCGCCTGCGTGCTGCAGAGGTGGTGGGGGCGTCGTCAGCTCAGAGCCGACGCCCCGCTTCCCCCCCCCACACCCTTTTTGCTTCTGCCATTCTCACACTTTTGGGGGTTTCACGTGGCGTGCGTATCGTTGAGTGGATGGAGGTGCAACGGTTTAAGTGATTTCGTGACGCAGCGGCGTCGATGCGCGCTGAGGCCTTTTCTTTGTGGGAACAGCGCCGTGACGACGCCGTGTGCGATTTCTTGGGAGGGGCGGGGGTCTTCAGTGTTTCGGTCTTGTGTGTCGCGGCGACGGCGGCGGGAGCGACGGCGGAAGGTGAGGAGAGCGTGTGCCCTCGCCCGCTTTGGTAAGAAGACGGCCAACGGAATAGACGGCGCACGCGCGCGTCGGCCGGAGACGCACACGTGTCTAACTCAACGCAGAAACAAGGAAGTGGAATGGAGAATAACGGAGATGGTTTAAGGAAGCGTGCAGGATACAGCGGGGGCGTGTCGAGGGCGTGCGTGCGTGGCACACGACAAGCGACGCGAATGTGTGCTCACTTGTAGCATTTGCGAATGTTGTTTCTGTGTGTGCGTACGTGTATGTGTGCACTTCCTCGGCGTGCACGTCGCTGCGTGACTGCCGTACACGCGTGCGCCCTCCCCCCCCCCTCTTCCCGACACGGTAGGCGGGACGGCGTGGCGGCGGGAGAGGTGCGGACCGATGGCAAGCGCCTCGCCGACGTGTTGCCAGGGGTCGGGCACGCGTCTCCTCCTGCTTGCGCCATGGACACTGACGCGTTGTACTCTTTGTTGTGCGTGTGTCTGTATGCGACCACGCGGACGCTCGCTCGTACCTTGCTCCTCCGTGATGCTGTGATTACTTCACCGAACTGCCATCGACTCGCACACGCACGCACGCCCACCATTGCCCACCCGTCCACCTTGACGCGCTCGGATTCCAACAAGGTCACACACACACACACACACACACGTGTCTGTGTTGCGCAAGGACGACACGACAGAGCGACAGTCATCATGAGCACCAGCACATCAACCGATTTTGCGATCGACGCCCCTGTGTGGGTGAAGCAGCCCGACTACCCGTGGTGGCCTGCGATAGTGCTCGACCCGGCGCAGGCAGGGCAGGAGCTGCCCGAGGGTAGTGATGTGGTGCTGCTCTGCGGCCCAAGCGCGGCCGCCACTCTGGCCTTCGCCAACTCCCACGACGCGGAGCAGCTCCGCCCGTTCCGCGGGGTGGAGGCGGATGCCGACCTCATCGCGGCGGGCCGCAGCGCCGATGAAGGCTGCGCGGCAGCCATCGAAGAGATGATCGCGACGGCGGCGGCGGCGGGGTCGCTGGAAGCGGGGGAGGCGGGCAGCGCCGAGCTCGCGCCGGCTGCGCAGGAGACGGCGGCCGAGGACGACGGCGCGGCGCGGGTGGCCGAGTCTGTGGAGCACCACGCCAAGAAGCACAAGAAGGACAAGAAGGAGAAGAGCCGCAAGCACGGCGATTCGCGGTCGGGGGCGGAGAAGGAAAAGAAGAAGCGCCACCGCCGTCACCGCAAAGACGACGACTCGGAGGACGAGGCCGACTCGGACTACGACGAGCGCGAGGACAGCGGCAACGACGACGACCTCTTCCAGCGCCGCAACGGCGCCTCCTCGAGCCGGGCAGCGGCCGTGTCCGCGAAGAAGGCAAAGTATGAGCGGCAGAGCAAGCTGGAGGAGTACGACCTCGGCCCCGCCACCCTCGCAAGTGAGTACATCCCACGCAACGACCCGGCCTACCTCTACCGCAAGGTGCGCAACGCGCGCCGCGCGGCGTCGTCGGCGGAGCTGATGGCGTGCACGCAGGAGTTACGCACCTTCATGGCACGGTGCCTCAGCGGAGCCGCGACGGCGGCCGCCGTTGAGGCAGAGATTCTTGCCGTGCTGCGTCGGCTCACGAACGTGAATGTGACGGTCCGTCAGCTGCAGGAGACGGGCGTCGGGGTCGCGGTGGGTGGCCTGCTGCGCACCTTTACCCCACCCGTGGTGCAGCTCGCGCACGGGATTCTGACCTACTGGTTCCACTCGCTCCCGCAAAACACGCAGGAGCAGCTGTCGGCCGAGAACGAGGTCGATCGCTGCTCTGTCGAGACCTGCTCCGACGGCGTCGCGGGCGACAACGAGCTGGGCCGCATCGGCGTCAACCTTTTCGGCTGCTTCACCAACGAGGAGATCAACGATGCGCCGGCGAGCGTCGATGTGATGGCGCTGTGCGGGCAGCTCGAAGACACTCTGGAGAGTCGCTGCGACGCGGATGCGCAGCGGCTTGTCTTGTCCGCGTTCGGTGAGAGCGGCGACACCGGCAAGGCACTGCGGCGCCTCGTGCTGGAAGGCAAGATCATCGCCGACGACATCGTCCGGCACGCAGACGACCTCGCCACGCTTGCCCGCACGCGACAGCGGCGCCCGGCCAACATTCAGTTCGCGCTCAACTCGCCGACCTCGCTGGACGGCGGCAGCGGCATCGGCTCGCCTACGTCGCCGTATGACGTGTACTTGCCCAACGAGGACGGCGCGCCGGGCAGCCCGACTTTTGGGTCGCCGACCGGGCGCACGACCACGGCGCTCTTCAGCTGCCCGCACTGCGGCGCCAACGACGCGTACCAGAGCAGCTACTCGGTGCAGGCGCACGACAACATGCCTGACATTCTGCGCTGCAAGAAGTGCGGACAGACCTGGAACGTCGCGGAGCAGTAAGGAAAGAAAAAAAGGGAAACGAAGGAAAGGATGATTGAGCCTTCTCTCGGCAGAGGCGACGCGATGACCACCTCCTTCTTCCTATTGTGTATGGGTGTGGGTATGTGTGACGGTGTCCTGCGCAGGCCTAGCGCAGTGTTGCTGCTCCCACCTTGCAAGCGGATCAGCGCACCCCTCCCCCCCTTCCCCCTCTCTCTCTCGCACGCTAGAGGCGGTGAGGCCATCATAGAAACACATCGGCACAGAGAAACGAGAGTGAGGGGAGGAGGTGGGTGGAAGCCGCGCAGGTCGTGGCGACGAGCGGCATCGTCGAACTGCCGGCTCGCAGCAGAGAACTCATGGGCTGGACAAGAGTGATCAGGAGTGCGCGCCTCTTGTCTTGTTGAATGCCTGGGCACGTGCGTGTGCGCCTGCGTTTGCGAGAGGCGCTTGTTGCGATGGTGAGCTGCGTGGTTTGGTGATGTCAGCTAACTTATTTCAAGGGTGTGACACAAGCACAAGTGGCACAAGCTTTTTAGAAGAGAGCAGAGCACGCGATGCGACGCAGCAGAGTCGGTGCGGTGATGGATCACCACCCATGGACGCGGCAGGGCCGCCACCATGAAGGGAAGGGGGCCATCGAATCGGAGAGGGGTTTACGGGCTCACCAGTTCACGTAAACTACGCCTAGATTTCGCGCTCTGGTTCACGCGTCGATCTCAAAGCTACTTGTGCGCACACATGCCTGCGTGCAGCAGTGCACCCTGCGCCGTGGTGTAGGCGGACAGGCAGTGCCGGGAGGGTATGGTTGTGGGAACCGGCGCAGCAGGCACGCTCCGCGTTGCTGTCTTCTTTTTTAGCTGTTTGTCTTACCGCCTTGCCCTCCCCGTCCCTCCCCCCTCTCCACCGTGCGCGAGGTCCGCTATGCTTATTCCTCCTGATCACCGTGACCTCCCCCCCCCCCCTCGCCTCGCCTCGCCTCGCCTCCCCCTCTCTCCACACTCTCTTCTGGATTCCAATATCACCAGCTGTCACTCAGCACACCACCACCACCACCACCACCGCCCTCACCCCATCCCTTGTACTGCTTTCCCCTTAGCCCGTCGCGGTTAGGTCACTTATCACTTTTATTTTCATCTTCTTTGGCGTTCTCGCGTGGCGGCGTTGACTTCCTCCGCCTCCCCCTCCCCACCTCCTCCCATCGACCCTCTGCTTGACCGTCTCCCACCCACTATCAGCCCACCGCCCTCCCCCCCCCTCCTCCTCCTCCCTGCTTGCTAGCTTGTGTGTGTGTGTGTGTGTGTGTGTGTGTGTGTGTGTGTGTTTGCGGTAACGGCACGCACGCCGTCACCCCCACCGCGCCGTCCCCACTCTCTCTCTCTGTTTTCACTCCCCCTTCTTAGTCTAGATTGCCCTGCTGCGTCTGCTTGTCGCATCCGCACCGCTCTCCGTCCACCATCCAGGCTTTCTCCACCTTTACCTCCCCCTGCGTCGCTATTCGAGCTGCTGTCATACAACCCTTCTTCTTCTTCTTCTCTCCCTCCCCCCTTCCTCTTCACTCTCGCAAACACACAGGCACACACAAACATGGAGAAGCGGGTGAGCTCGGCTGAGCTGAAGCCGGTCGAAGGGGTGACCACCTCCCCGCACACGGCAGGCGCGCCGTCGGAGCTGCCACGCAGCGGGAGTGCGGCGGCGGCGGTCGCGGCTGGCAGCGGCGGCGGCGGCAACTCCGGCAGCTTCGACCGCGCCTCGACCACCACCGACACACCCAACGCCGAGGAGGCCGCGGTGGTGTGTGCGCCGCGGAGCTACGGCGGGACGGCGACGCAGTCGCGTCAGGACGGGGAGGCCGACGTGGACGGCACCTGCTACGTGGTGCCGGACGGCGGCGTCGATGGCCGGAGCAGAAACTCGCGCTCGTCGTTCACCAAGACGGTGCGCCGCTTCGTGGCGACACAGGATCCGCTTCTCTTTGGGCTGCTGAAGTGGGGTCTTGCGGCGCTGCTGCTGCTCTTTCTCACCTTTATGGTGTTCGGCGTCTTGTACAGCGGGTTCCGGTACAGCGGGAACTGCACGAGCTCTGGGCTGGACTCGTCGCAGACCCCGCACCCTCCGTGTGTGACGCCGTTCGGCACCATCCTCGGCGTCTACGAGGGCGTCTTTGGGTACAGCAACTGCAACGACTACTACGTCTCCATCGAGGACGCGCACACGAACCTGACCGTGCCGGAGGCGGACAGCACGACGGGTACTCTCACGTACGCGCCGAAGCAGTTCTACACTGGGCTCGCGTGGCAGTGCGTCGAGTACGCGCGGCGGTACTGGATGATGAAGGGCAGGCCGCAGCGGGCGTACTTCGGCTCCGTGCCCGGGGCAGCGGACATCTGGAACTTGACGTACGTGCGCCTCGTGTCGAACACCTCGCAGACCCTTCCGCTGCACCGCCACCTCAGCGGCGATCGCGTGATATGGGGCTTGAAGGCGCCGGAGGCGGGGGACATCATCATCTACCCAATCCAGCCGGGCGGCTTCCCGGTCGGCCACGTGGCGGTGATCACGAAGGTGGAGCTGGCCGTGCATGGCGCCATCTACGTCGCGGAGCAGAACTGGGCCAACGCGAAGTGGGTGGGGCCCTACTACAACTACTCGCGCAAGATTCCCCTGCACTACGATATGCAGACCACCGCCATCACCCTCGACGACCCAGATGGCAAGATCATCGGCTGGATGAGCTTTGGCTAAACGCCTGCCATAGCCGCGATCGCCTGATGACCGACACGCGTGAATACGTGCACACGCCCTCGCCCACATGTTCACAGAGAGAAGTACGCGCGTGAAGGCGGAGTCGCTGTCGCCGTTGTTCTTTCGAGTTCCCTCTTCTTTTCTTCTTCGTCTCTGGGTGGCATGACGACACGGCAGGGACACAGTGTTGCGGAGACACGAAGAGTGGGAGGGAGGTGGACTACGGAAAAAAAAGAGAAGTCGAGAGGCGTGTGCCCGTCGTGTCACGGAAGTTCACTTGACGGTGCGGAGATGCTTGCCTTCCTTCACCGTCCACACCCCCGCCTCCCCCTTCCCGACTTCTCAGTGATGCATGTCTTGTACTGCCACCAGCTTTGTTTAGCCTTGGGTTTGTGTGTATGTGTGTGTGTGTGTGTATGTGTGTGTGTGTCAGAATCTCTGAGTATCTTTACCTTTTTTCCTTGTTCAGGAGAAGAACGAGAAAGAGAGTTGAAGTGGCGAAGTCGCGTTCGCTGGAAGTGTTTTCCAAAAGAGTAAAAGGAAAACAAATGGCGGTGTTTGCCAGTGTTCGACAACGTGCAGAGGTGGACGCGCGCGTCTGTGAGTCTTGTGTTGTGCGCCTGTTTGCGTGTGTCTGTGCCTGTGCCTGTGCCTGGCTTGACAGACAGCCAAGCTCTTTGCGCAAGTTTGTCGTAGGATGCCCTTTCTCGTTGTTCTCGCTTTCCCATTTTTTTTTCATGCCATTGTTGCGTCTTCTTTTTTTCTCTCTGCTTTCACGCTGTACCCCTGCGCGTGATTGCCCGCTTGTCGGTCTCCACCGGCCCGCGCCGTGATCGTCGACGTGTCCAGTCGATCATCTCGCAATGAGGCACTCTCTTGATGCGCTTTTCTTCTGTGTGATTTTGTCCACTGCTGACTCGCTCTTCTTTGAGCTCTGCATATCCGAGAGAGAGAGAGAAGGGGGATCTCTGCGCACTCACACGTAACGCCAACCACAGTGGTCTGCGCTGACAACAGGAAGAGCAGCAACAAGACGGGGCTCGTCACACCTCTAGCGTCTTGCTTCCCTCCCACCCTCCCCTGTCTCCTCGCCTCTTTTTCTTTTGTCGCGTCCTCCTTGGTTTAACTCCAAACTTCTATTTCTGCCCAGGAGCGTCTTTGCGGGGGTGTCCGCAGGTGCTCGTCTGCGTATGTGTGTGTGTGTGTGTGTGTATGTCGTTGGTTGTGCGTCCGAAGCTACATCGGAGCTGGCGTGACAGTATGATGACGTGAGGTATGTGTTTGTGTGGTGTGTGTGTGTCTGTGTGTGTGTGTCGGTGTGCCTGCACCTATGTGCCCTCGTCGCCGTGGCCCCCCCCCCTCCCCCACTCTACCGCGACTTCGTGGGACGTCATGCTTGCGTTGCTTGCTCATGCTCTCCTTTGCCAGCCAACCTCGAGGGCCGAAGCTGGAGGTCGAAGATAGAGAAATAGAAGGGCGTGAAGTTGTCGGCGCACGTGCCGCGACTTCCGTCGGAATGTCAGAGTCCAGCTTTTTTTTTCGGGCACTGCCTGCGTGCGGTGCAGCGCCCGACCAGCTCCGCGACTTGTGCCCCCCCCGCACGCGCCGTAGCACGTCTCCTCGTGAGAGGTGTAGCGCTTGTTTTCTTTTGAGGTTCTCTCGGAGATGTCCGCGGCCGCGATGTGTGCGCTGGACGTCACATGAACGGGCTCGCGCACAGTAAAAGGGGGAGGCAAATGCGGCATGCGTGACCCATCCCATGGACACGCGCGTCATGCGAAGCTCACCAGCTGTCGTGCCAGCCTCGCCGCACGTGTTTCAAGAACCAGTACGCCTATCGGCTAACTACCTCATCTCCACCTCTCTCTCTACCTATTGTGTAACGTGCCCTTTCTCTCCTCTCTCCCTCCCCCCGTGCCCACGGCGGCTGACAACGTGCACGCTGCTGCAGTCTACTTTGAAGGACGCTCGCCTGTACTCCGACCAAACGCAAACACATACCCACACACACACAAGTGTTTCTAGAGGCGCCCTCTTTCTCTCAGCTTCTTCCACCCGTCAACCTCACCCGGCCCTTCCCCTGGGCCTCCCTCCTTCCGCATCCAACGACCTGTGTTGAAGCACCCGCCAAACATCATGGCGTCTAGGACTCGGTGGTGCAAGGCCGCTCCAGCTTCACCCCGGCTGATTGCGCTCGTCGCTCTCGCCCTCATAACGGTTGCGCTCATCTGCGCACCCGTGCAGGGGCAGCAGCAGCTGCAGGCGCCACGGCTGCGCGAGCTTGCCGGGCTCGGGGCGGGGCTGCCGAGCCAGCACCCCGTCAAGGACGGAGCGGAGCACCCAGCCAGCCAGTCGAGTGAGTCCAGCTCAGACGCAGCTCCAAACGTGCCTGCGTCCCACGCGAAGGGCAACTCGAGCAGTTCTCATGCGCTGAACGTGGCCAACTCCAGTTCCAGCAGCTCCTCCTCGCTCGCTGGCCTCCATAAAACCTCCAGCGCTTCCCATGCGCTGAACGTGGCCAGCTCCAGTTCCAGCAGCGATGCGCCTGTAAACGCGACACACACCAGCGCCAGCAGCAGCAGCAGCAGTGTCGCTATAACCAAGACGACGAGCAACTCCAAGGGTGGCGCCAGCGACGCCGACCAGGCGGACCACGGGAACACGACGAAGCAGACAAGCACCACCGCTGCACCCTTTCCGGGGGACTCGACCACCACCACCACCTCCACAACGACAACCACGACCACAACCGCAGTCCCCTCCACCACCACCACCACGAGCGCGAACAAGCCCACGACCTCCCCTACGGCGGGGTTCGGCAAAGACGATGGCAGCGGTGGCCTCCTCGTTTTCGTCATCTTCGTGCTGTTCGTGCTCGGCTTCGTGATGTACGGTGGGCGGCTCTGCCCGCGCATGTGCCCCTTCCGCCGCGGTGCACCGCGCGGCGGTCCGTCGGGGGCGCCGCCGCACGGCCAGCAGCTGTACGCCCGGCTCGATGGGGAGGCCTTCCGCGGGGACGACGAGGACTACTACGGCATGCAGCCGAGCTTCAACCCGGGCGGCGTGGGCGGTGCGGAGCGCCGGCACGGTCACCCGCTGAAGCCCCTCCGTGGCGGGAATGGCAAGCACGCGGAGGTGTTTGAGAAGATGAGCGACGTGACTGGCGCGTCTGGCGGCGCGCATGCCGCGTCGTACGGCAGCGGCAACGGCGCCGACGGCTTCAGCGTGGTGGTTGACCACAACCCCTCCGCAATGGACCAGCTCTTTGCGTCGTCGGCGAGTACCTCTGTGCCTGCGATGGGGACGGTGCAGTCCTCCAAGAACTCGCTCAAGTCGCTGCGTAAGGGCCGGCTGGGACGCGCCACGACGAACACACCAGCGTCGTCTCAGCACACCTCTGGCGACGCCCACTCGCCTTCAATGCCGGCGACGCAGCCGCAGCGGCAGCAGGGCGATGACTGGGGCTGGTCGGACGAGGACAAGTGAGGCCTTGTGAGCATCCGCGGCGCACGTGGAGCTTTGTTGTTGTTGTTGTCTAGCTGCTGTCGGGGAGGTGTGCGAGGGAGTTGCGAGAGGTCATGCGGTGCTGGAATAGGCTGCCGGTCAGACAGCGGGTAGCGAGATCTCGGGAAGGTCCCACCCACCCCCCTGGGGGGAGCGGGGTACACAGTGGTTGAGGTGCGCTGCTAGTGCTGTGCCTGGCTTCCTTTCTTTCCCCCTTTTTCCGTGTTCGCGTGGCGGCACTAGGCCCCGTGCACAGCCTCAATCACACACACACATACACGTGCTTTGTTCGCTTTCGAGCCTTGCTGCAAGTGTGTGTGTGCAGTTCACTTCCCCTTTTTTCTTGATTGTTGTTGGGGTCATCGCTCATATTCCGCGCGTTCTGTTTTTTTTTGTCGTGTATCTCGGTGGGAGAAAGACGAGAAATGCCGTGACGGACTCTCCTCCTCACATGAGTGCTTGGGTAATGTGACGTCTTGCGTTTGTATGCGGTTGTGTTGCCGATTTGTGCTGCCCATCTCCCCCCTCTCTCTCGTGCGCTCTTCTTTTGTGTGTGTGTGTGTGTGTTTGTATACGTGTGACTGGCCGCGGGGGTGCGCTGCTTCCCCTGCTTGCAAGCTCTTCCCCCCCCCCCCCCCTCCCCCGACCTCTTTCGGGACGGTCTCTTCACGTTCTCAGACGCGCAAGAACTTCGCTTTGCTATCTTAGTTTTCACTTTTTGGGGGGTCTCTTCGTCGTTCACCATTGTCGGTGTGCAGCGTGTTGCTCACCTTGCCCATCTTCCTGCCACTCTTCGTTTATCGTCTCTGCGTATACGAGGAAGTCTGCGCGCACGCGCATCGACCCCGACTGGTTCACTGGGTCTTTCCCCTTCTGCGGTGAAGAGGGGAAAAAAGAAAAGGGCATCGCGTATGGCAAGATGTGCGGGCCTGCACCTCACCACCTTCTTACCTACCCCACCCCACACCCTCCCCTTATGCGGCGATGCACAAGCCCCCCCCCCCACGCGTGCGCAGACACACGCTCCCACACACCTACACGACACTGCCCATGTTTTGCGGCTGGGCCCGCCTGCGTAAACACCTGCCAACCTCGTCCCCGTCCCCCGCAGTGCTTTGGACCGCCCCGCCCCCTTCCCTTCCCTACCTTCACTGCGCCACCTCGATGCGCCGCTTCGAAGGCGACCTCATGCAGACAACCCCGCGAGGCGGGGGACGGCGGGTTCTCTGGCCGCTTCTGTTCTCCCACCCCCGTCTCTCCCTCTCTCTCTCCTTCACTTCTTCTTCAGCTTTTGTTTTTTTCCCTTCATAGCTGGGCTCACGTGCTTCTTTGTTACACGCGCACTTCTCTCTCTCTCTGTGACGTGAGCGGCTTCGGCTCTCTTGCCTGTTTTGCGTTTGCTTTGCTGCGCCCTTTTTTTTTTTGCTGTTGTTAGTTTTAACGTAACTTCATTTTCTTTGCTGTGTGTGTGTGTGTGTGTGTGTATGTGCGCGGATGCTCTGTTGATCATTGAACAAATTCGCTTTCGAGATGCTGCGTGGCAGGAGAGTGGCGAACTGCAACAGGGGGGACTCTAAGAGGACGAACAGCCAGAACGAGAAACCAGGCAATGGTGTGCGCGTTGAATGCGCGGCTTTCGCGTTTGTGTTTCCTGCGCCGTAACAGGCATTCACCACAAAGACAAAGATCTAAGAAACGGACAAAGGAAAAGGAGACGATGCATACGCAATCGCACACAGACCAGTGCCGCTGAGAGATTCTCGTCTGGTACGTGCGTCAGCTTGAATGTGCGCTGGTTCGCAGAGGACATCCTTGTCGCATCGCGGCGACCGGCTAGCGCGGCCGCGAACGACGCCTCGCCGGCGCGCGTTGCATGGTGAACGCCTTCGCTGTCGTCTGCCCCTCTGCCCCCCCCCCCTCCCTTCGCTCTCTGCAGCGCCTTGGGGATCGAAGGGAACGAAGCGCGCAGAGGCAAGGCACGTCTTTGTTTTCTCTTTGCGTCCCAGAACGAGTTGTGAGAAAAACAGCGCCGACGCTGTGATTCCTACTAGAGTGTAGTTTCCAAGTCACGTCTCTTTTTTTCTTTTCACCGCCCTCGCAACTGTCTGCACACGCACAAACAAGCATTCACCTCTTCATCTTTGCCTCCATCCGCGCGCACACCTAGCACTTTGTTGCTTGGTGCCTTTAAAGCAACAGCAACAAGAACAGCACCGCCGATCTCCCCCCCCCCCCCCACATCCAGCGTACTGACGATTGCCGCTGCACTTCACACACAGCAGAGTTGAACGTTGCGACGATGGGTGCGGCGTGTATTGTGGCGGGCCGTGCCGGGACAGGCGCCGATGCCGACACCGACGCCGGCGTCGTTGCCCCCTCCTCGCCGCAGTTGCGCAGTCGTGTGAGTGTCGTCAACGGCAAGAGCGTGGCCGTGTACGCCATCTCAGCCCTGCCGGTGGAGCTGCTGCGGTGCAACACGGTGCACTCCACTAAAACGCTCGAACCGGTTGGTAACAAGGCACCGCAGAGTGCAGCCACGCCTGCAGATCGCCAGCCACCGTCTCCGTGGATGCACGCGGTGG
>JASAOO010003059.1:0-19710 GCA_030849075.1 Zelonia costaricensis | reverse complement strand
GTGCAGTGCCCCAACGGTCAAGCCAGTGGCCGAAGCAGCAAACCCTTTATTTTCTTTGAACTACTTTGCGCTTGCGCGCTTGCCGTCAGCACGTTTTTCGTGTACCGCTTTCGCCGGGTAGCCGAGAGCCGCGCGCAGCAGCGCTACGACCGACTCGGCCGTTTCGAGGTCGGCACTGGCCCCTAGAGCGTCCTGGCATGCGGACTGTGCGCCGCCGTCGCCCACGCTGCGAGTCATGAGTGACCGCACTGAAAGGCAAACAGTCATGCCAAAGTGATGCGTGGCAAATACTCTCGTATGAGCCTCCGCTCGTGCAGTGAACCACTTTACGTTGAGCCGTAGCGCATTCTACCTACTTGCTCTTCCCTCTGCTCCTGTGGGCTTCCGAATGGCCAAACACCTGTGCGGGCGAAACAAACAAACAAAAAAAAAAAATGGTGCTGCCCGTGCAAGCTCGTCAAGTGAGCAGAATTCGAAGCGACACGTTCGCACGTTAAAAAAGCTGCCCACGGCACGCATAAAAGCGGCTGCTCACTCGCATGCAGCGCCGCCTAGAAGCCAGGTGCTGTCGACAAGCAGGTTGCCGGCAATAAAAACAAAAAAGTCGATAGGCCAGCTCGGCTGCTGTGCTTTTGAAGCGCCTTTTCCTTCATGGATCTCAGAAAAAAAAAGCCTGATCGCTCCATTTGACTGCTCTTACCGCTGCCTCTTTTCTGCCTGATAGCTGCGCATCAAACGCCGCATTACTTTTCCGTCGCACTGACTTTTTGTGTTTTCTCGTGCGGCAGAAACCCAGCTTTTTTTTTTCTTGCGCCATTCACTTACTGAAATCGAGACCAGCATAGTTTACCGACGCTCCACGAAGAGCCCACTTTTACAAAAAGAAGCCCTCTGTTGCTCCTCTCCCCTCGCACTAGTGACATCTTCTGCCTCGCTACCCAGCTACAGCGAAAAAAAAAATGGAGGACTCGCGCACGTCACGTGTCACGTACGACATGCCAGAGGAGGAGCTGAGCTACTTCGGCTCGCGCGCCACAGCCTCGCCCGCTTTCGCCCCCGTGGCGCCTGTTCGCTTGACGAGCGACCGAGCGACGCCGGCGTGCCACCACGAAAAAGGTCGACTTGTGCAGGAGCGCACGGTCAGTCAGGCTAGCACGCAGTCTGACGCGGCGCCACAAAGCAATCTCGCTGATCGCTTTCAGCGCTACGTCGCAAATAAGCCGCAAGAGGAGTCCCAGAGCAGTTCATTTAGAGAGCACCCTGGGCGAGCAGCGGCACGCACACGCGACGCTGTGGTTGCTGAAATGCCGCCTTCGGCAGTCGCGTCCCAGGCGTCATCGGTTCGACGGAGGCAGCTGCCGGTCGAGTCCAAGCACTCCTTGCAGCAGCCCTCTCGCCATGGGCACCCAACGGGCCCCGACGAGTTCTACTGGAGCCATGATGGCGTTCCTGAGTCTGGCGTCTCCACGCCGCGCCAGCCAACAGTCAGCAATGCAAGCCGCGAAACGCAACGCGCAGCGCGTACTCTGGACGCTGCCGCCGCGTCGGCCTCTCAAAACAGCTACGAGCAGCCGCGCGGTGACCAACACGCGCCGATGCGTAAAACCTCTCATGCTGGTAGTGCCGCCGAACCGCGCGACTTCGCCTCGCAGAGCAGCGCAAGCGTGGCTTCATATGAGGAGAGCACCGACGCAGCGCCGCCGCACGCGGCCCAGCCGCGGCCACCGGCCGCGAGGTCAGCCGTGCCGCGGCAGCAAGCGGCAATCGCGCCGGTCCGCCAGGCGGCGAGCAAGTCACGCGCCGAGCGACAGCAGCAGCCGCGCGAGAAAACGCCGTCAGAGATTCGGCGGCAGGAGTACGAGCAGATGCGGGATGATGAGGAGAATTGCACCTTCCACCCTCGGACTAACAACCCTTCCCGCTCGCGGCGCGGCAACGTTCGCGTGTCGCCGTACAGGGGCAGCGATGGCACCAACCCGCCTCGCACGAGCTACGGCGAGCACGAGCAAGATCTGTACGACAAACTGCATGGCGACGCGGAGGCCGCCAGGCGCAGCAGCGAAGGACGGCGAGCGCAGCGGGAGGCCGACAACGCCGAGTCCGAGCGGATTGCAGCGCAGGGCCCGCGCTCGGCGTCTGCGAACCGACGACAGTCAGCGGGAGATCGGCATGTTGACCCGGAGCAGGTTTTCTCGCGCCTTTACCTGGACGCGCAGCGCTACAACAGGGAAAAGGCCGAGCAAGAGCGCCTTCTCGAGCAGCGCCGGCAGGAGGAGCGCACCGACGGCCCTTTTGACTGGAACAAGGGGAAAGACCCGAAGAAGGCGGAAGAGGGTGATGAGAAGACAGCGCCAAAGCGCAGCGAGTCCGCCTTGCGGCGAAAGAGCACCGCCGTCCCTGACATATTTCTGCGCCTTTCTCGTCCCAGCGCTGTGACGATGAAGTTCGAGAACCAAAAGAAGCAGGCGGAGCAGGAGAAGCGCGAGAAGGAGCAGCGGGACGCGGAGCAAAAGCGTCATGACATGGAGAAGATCGCCGGCTACAACTGGGCTATCCCAGCCAAGAGCTTCACATTTGCGGACATGGAGTCGCAGAATATACTGTACGTTTCTTGAAATCGACCAGTCCACCACCCATCGCTGCAGGAAAAAAAAAATGGGAAGTTGAGGTGGCGCTTCGGTCGTTTTTACCGCGTTTTTTCCCCTCGTGTGTCCTCGCGTTCTTGGACATCTGGTCTTGTTGTTATTTGCTTGAAAAACCGTGTACAGGTTGAATTAGATGGCGCTCTCCGCCTGGTACTTTCCATGCTTACAAGAAAAAGACCTTCTGTAGCGAAGCGGAGTAGACTAGCTACTGTTCTTAGAGCTCTGATGCAGCGACGCACTCCTTTTTTCCTTTCTTCATCGTTGCCTGCTTGCTGTCGTTTTCTTTGTGGTGCGTCTCTGTGAAAAAGCGTCCGCCTGCGACGAGAACATCTACGCCTCATTGTGTGCTGCCACTCACGGAATTGGAATGCTAACGGTTGGTGATTGGGGGAAAAAGCTAAGGATGCCGCTTCTCCGACTTCTTTTCTTTTTTCCGCAATCCCAACCCGTTTTTTCATTTTTCGTCTAGCCGCCGTTTACTCTTTTCGGCTCTCGGGTACGAGTTTAGAGGGGCACGACTCAAACCCATTTCCTTTTCATTCTCCGTGCAGGTGACAGCACAAAACGAACCCCCCAAAAAGAACCAGCAAAAGAGCTTTACGCTTTCTTAGGGCGGAAGCCACACGTTCGCAGAGCTTGAGCAAAGTGAAATTTCAAAACGAACCAGGTTACACACGAGCTGCTGAAGAGAAGAAAAAAAGAAAGGCCGGGAATACGGCGCGTGCTGTTGCTGGTAAGTAGCTGTTGTGGAATGCAGTGAACTGTGCAACCCCTACCTCTGCTTTTCACGGAGTAGCCACTTTCTTCTCCTCTGCACCTCCTCTGTGCCGCTGCTGTTCCTTGATCTCAATTGTCAGACAGTGTGTCGGCCTTTGCCTTGCACACGTTTGTCCACCAGCGTTGTCGCGCAAGTCAACTTCCCGGCTGAGTCTCGGCTGCAGACGTCCGAGATGAAGAAGTTTCGGAGCGGCAACTCAGGTCCGTACACGGCCGACTACCATGATCTGCTTGGTGACACGCCTTGGGTTGTGGTGCGACGCCTGCTCAGTCACCCCTTGAGCGGCCTAACCGAGGAGGACAGCACGCCGCAGCTTTCCGAAGGCGACGTCGCCACCGTTTTTTCTCAGTTTGGCGAAGTCGTCGACGTTCGCTTCGTGCGCCATCGCAAGTCGGGTCGCTTCCTGGGCACTGCTTTTGTCAAGTTCAAGGATTATCGCAGTGGCGTCCTGGCAGCTGACGAGCTAAACAGCGACTTTGACAAGGGCGAGCACTTCTTCCTGTCTGCCGCGCAGACATCCACACCGGCGAATGGTGAGCAGAAGGGAATCACGGTGGAGCGTTGCGAGGAGGCGGTTGTGCCTCAAATGTACAACACCGAGGCGGAAACGTACACACAGTGGCTTGCTCGTCTCAGTGTCACGCTGTGAATTCGTGAGCTCGGAGATTGGGGCGCATGATTCGTTTCCTCGAAAATTAGACTTCGCTGCATAACCGTGTCACGTGCTCGTCACCGAGCGAATCACACAACAAGAGGCCTATACGCAACTCCTACATCTCCGCACATCTCGCGACCATCGCTGCTGGTGTCAGTTTCGCGATTGCCACAGTACGGCATTTGCCGCGTCCTCTATACGCGTCTCTAAGCTGGCCGGGACTGCCCCGGTGCTGCTTGCCCGACGCCAAGCGGCGCGGTGAGAATCGGCGCCTAGACTGCGTGCTTGTTCTCCCCACTCTCCGCTTGTTCCTCGACTTGCGTTTTTTTTTTTTTCTGTTCTGCTGTTGACTTCATGGGGTTCTCCGCATCAATTGTTTAGCGAGGTGCCTAACGCGCGAGCGCGCGCCTTGCTTTCCCTGTGAAAAACATTTTGCAACGTCGATGCTACGCGGGGTGCTGTCGATCCTCGTCCTAGCTTGACCACTCACACCTTTCCGCTTCTCTCTGCGATCCCCTCCACACTCCGTTGTCGTCCATCCTTCTCGCTCTGTGGGCACACACCTTCGCTCTTACTGCAGTGCACAGCGCACAGATTTGAGGGACAGCGCGGCCGCTCACGGAGACCGGAGAGAACAAACCTGCCTTTTCCCCTTTCCCCGCCCCGTAGACACTCACATCGCGCCTCCCACCCAACCATCCACCCACCCACTCACACACACGTGCGCACACACACCAAGGCGGTTGACGGGCTGCCACTTTCATCGTCTAGTTGTCTCGCCTAGCTTCTTGTCTTCTACCTCCCGCTCGTTTTTTCTAGGGCCGCCTTCGACTTTGCCGCTCGACAATCTCCTTTTCCTCTGTCTTGCGTGAACGCCTTCAGCCACAGTCGGAGAGGTGAGCGAGCCGCCTTCCGTCGCAGGTGCATTTGTTTCACGCGCTATGGAGGCCGCTTGGAGGCGGCTGTTTCAGGGCGACGCGTCCAGCCTCCCCGATATCATCGACTGCATCGAGGCTGGCCTGGCACCGCCTACCGGGCGGAGCCCCGCAAGGGTGTACAATGTCCTCACGACAATGCTGCTCCAGGAGGGGCAGGCGCTGCGCGAGGCGCCTGTGCCAAATCCACTGGGCCCTTCCCCGGATGCATTTAACGCGATGCGGGTTCTGGCGATCCTCGGCGTGCGAGTCAGGGAAGAAGGCCACCATGTGAAGAGCGCGCTTCTGGCGCTTGGTTTGCAGCGCTGTCGCGAGATGAGCCTCGACTCCTACTTTGTCCTTTCGCGGTGGCAGAGGTACTACGTCGTTATGTTTGTGTTCTTGGTGACTCGCGTGTACGGGTGCCGCCCCCACGACCTGCTACGAAACCCGACCTCTCTGAACCTCCTGATGGGCTCGACGGAGGCGGACCGCGGCTCGCCATTCCCGGCCCCCACGATCGAGGCGACGGAGTTTATTCCGGCCCTCCCGCACCACACGACACATGCAACAGCTCCGGCGACCAGTGGCGGCACCAACGGTGCGGCGTCGTCAAGCCCCGTCAATCCGCAACCGCCAGCCACCGGCGCCTCGACGACCCCGCCGCTGCGCCGCAACATTCAAAACCGTAGCGCCGTGCTTGTCTCCATCCCTGGCACCTCGACCGACCTGCCGCTGCAGCCTGCGCGGTGGTACCGCGAGTTGCCCAGGAAGGCCATCAACGCGCCTTTCCCAGTGAACCCGCTTTATGTGAACATGCCGCTGCACGGGCACGGCAACGGTTCACCGCCTTCAGCCAATCACGTTGCCGAAGACGCCGCCAGCCGCAACACACCCGGGGCGCCGTCGCTGGCGCCAGAGATCCCGATGACGGCGCAGTTCCCCACGCCTGTGGTGCTCTTCACGGCGTACCACGGTGTCGGCTGCGTGCCGAGGCTGCCCACGACGGAGGACCTGGCGCGACTCGAGACATGGCGCGAGCGTCAACAGGCACATGTTGAGGTGCGGTCGCCGCAAGAGACGCCGCCACGGTCACAGTCGCCGCCGACTCGTTTTAACGTCTGGGGATCGATGCTGGGACTCGCGTCGCACCTCCGCGGGTCGGCCGCGAGCTCGGGCACGGCGGTCGCCGCTGACGAAGACGGGCGGCAAGCTTTTCTCTTCCACAACGAGATGGCGTTCCCGGCTGCCAACACCGGTGCTGCCGTGTACCACCGTCGGTGCCTCGACAGCCCGCTGCTGCGGCAGTACCTGGAGCAAGGTGCGCTGCTCAGCTGGGGGTCGTCGGCGAAGGGCGCGCTGGGCCCGCGCCGACAGCACCACACGCGGCACGCGCTCGAGCCGGCACGGGGCACGACCGGGACCGGAGACCACGGCGCGGGCAAGGCGAGCCCGCAGAGCGGCGCGCTGGCGGTGCGAGGCGGCGAGAAGTCCCCGATCACCGCCGCGTTGGTTCCAGCGGCTGCGGCTCCCGAGGCGCCGTTGCTGTCTCACGCGTCAGTGTCCACACGGGGTGCATTGATGCGGGCGCCGTCGCCGGCAACCGCACTCCCCACCGGGGCAGCCGAAGACGGTGGCTCGTCCGCCTTCGTCTACCTGCCGCTTCCTGTGCACACGTCGATGCGGGTGGCGCAGGTGGCGTGCGGCCTCGCCGTCACGTACGCCCTGACGGTTGACGGCACCTTGTACTGCTGCGGCCGAGCCGACAACGGACAGCTTGGGATTGGCGAGCGCAGCGTGCGCTACGCCGAGGCCGGTGCAACCAAGCTGCAGCGCGTCCTTCTCCGCGACAGCGATCCAGTAACTCGCATCGCTGCTGGCACGGCGTGCGCCGCGGCGGTGTCGTCCAACAACGCACTCTACTGCTGGGGCCACAACGTCTACGGGCAGTGCCTCAAGATGCCGGATGCGAGCCGCGTGCTGACCCCGGTTCGGCTGCGCTCTGGCGTGTTCAAGGTGCTCGACATCTGCTATGGCCAGTTCTTTGGGGTGCTCCTCTTCGACAACGGCGTGCTGGGGACGTGGGGCATCGCGTCGATGCTGGGGTGCAAAATGAGCGACAAGAGCCTCGAGAACAGTTTGGCGCCGGACCAGTGCAAGTGCGCGCGGCAGGTGGTCCACCTCCGGCTCACCCCGCCAACCCCGATGGCGGCGGTGCGGGCCGGTCCGTGGCACGCCCTCGCCATTTCCCGGAAGGGCGAGGTGTTCACGTGGGGAGTGGGCCGAAATGGCCGCCTTGGGCACGGCACGGACACGTCGGAGGTGCGGCCGCGCTTTGTGGAGGGTCTGCGGTCCTGCTTCGCCGTCGACGCGAGCTGCTCCAACGCACACAGCGCCGTCCTGACCAGCACCGGCGCCGTGTACGTCTTTGGCGAGAACACGGAGGGCCAGCTCGGGCTCCGCGGGCTGGCGTCGCGGCGGTTGCCAACGATGATGGCGCTGCCCGGCAAAGCGGTGGCCGTCGCGTGTGCGCGGGAGCACACCTGCATCCTCCTCGCGGACGGCGACGTCGTGGCGTGCGGGTCGTATCGGACATGCGGGGTGGGGCTCGGCTACGGGCGGCGCCTGTGTGCCCCGGTGCGCGTCCTGACGAACTACGTGACGCTGACGCTGCACTCGAGCCACCTGCACGGCATGGCTGGTGTCGTGCACCGTCGCACTGCCGTGATGGTGGTGGGGCACTCCACAATCGACGAGGTGTCGAGGGTGTCGAGCCTGGTCGTGCGCAACGGCGTCCGCTGCGCCGCCTCGGGCGCCGGCTTTCTTGTCGTCCTCTCGGAGAACAACTCCCTCGTCGCCATCGGCCGCGGCGAGCGGGGGCAGCTGGGCATCGGCGACTGCATGCGGCCGGCGCGCAAGGAGGACGTGACGGTCGCAGCGACCTTCGGCGAGGTGTGCCTCCCGCCTGACGTGGCGATCCAGCACGTGCGGTGCGGCCCCGACTTCGCCGTTGCCTTGGACGCGGAGGGGATTGTGTATGGGTGGGGCAGTAACGAGTACCACAAGCTGTGTCAGCCCGCCACCGCGCCCCACGTTTTCGCGCCGGTCCGCCTGACCGCCTACGGGAAGCATCGGGTGGTGCAGGTGGCGTGCGGGGCGAGCTTCGTCGTGGCCCTCACGGCGGACGGCGAGGTGCTCACGCATGGGGAGGCGGTCTACTGCGGCATCGGGACGCCGCCGCCGAACGGCCCGCGCACCGTCGCCGCCGTCGCCGTCCCGACGCCGGTGCCGGGGCTGCGCGACGTGGTCGCGGTGGCAGCCGGGCGGCGCCACGCGCTCGCTATGACGGCGTCGTGCGGCGTGTTTGCCTGGGGCGTCGGTGTGCTGGGCAACGCCAGCGCCGCCGCCGCACCGGGAGCGGACTGCTTTACGGCTGTCACGCCGCTGCCCGTTCGGGTCGCGATCTCGCAGACAATCCGCTGCATCGGCTGCGGGCCGCACAACTCGTTCGCGATCAGCGACGAGGGCGAGCTCTGGGTGTGGGGCATGAACCGGTATGGCGAGTGCGGGGTGCCCACGAACGGCGGCACCACAAGCACGGCCGCCGGCACCGGCGCTACGGTTGCTGCCACTGCGGGTGCAGCGGTGGCGGCGAACGGGACGCGGCGCGATGGCGAGGCGGCCCTGGACCGCGCTACCGCGATCACGACCCCAACCTCCGTCGCCCGCGACGTGCGCGACGCCGCCTTCACGACCCAGTTCGGTGTCGTGGTGTTCGAAGACGGCCAGGTGCGCGTCTCGGGCCGCATCCGGCACGGCGGACAGCGCTACCTCCTGCCGAGCTTCCACAGCACGCCGCAGCCCGTCTTTTCGGTCGACGTGAATGAGCCAGCCCCTAGTGCTGCGCCACAGAGCGCCGCCGCCGCCGCTACAGCTGCCGCGGCCGCACCGCGCGGCTCTGGTGCCGGTGGGGAGGACACCGGCAACGGCAACACGAAGAGCGCGACGGCGGCCGCGAGTGCGCCGCGTTCGAGGCTGCCCCAGACCGTCACGGAGGTGGGGGCGGCGCTGCCGGACGAGGAAGAGGAGGGCACCTCCACCGCCTCCACGGCCTCCTCCTCCTCCACCAGCCTCCACGCGGCAGCCGCAACGATGTCCGCGGTGCTGCCCACCGACGGCCAGCACACCCGCCACCCCGAGCCGCCGTCGCCGACGCGGATGTCCGGCCACGGCTCCGACCTCGGCACGCTGCCGCGTGTGGACAAGCGGCCTGCCCCCGTGCGCCGTCCCAGCCCCAGCGGCGGCCACCTTGCACCGTGGAGCCACCACGGCAGCTCGCACCTGCCGTCCTCGCGCTCCATCGCTGTGGCCGGGGGGCGCACGTCACACGCCAGTGCGGATTCGGAGGCGGCGGCGCCGTTTGACTACGGGCAGGACTCGTTGCCCAACTACTTGCTGCCAAGCTTGTCGGGGCTGCCACGCAGCGCCCCCGAGAGCGTGCGTCAGCCGACGGCAGCTGCGACGGCCGGCACGCGGAGTGCCGAGGGGGGCCGGAGTGAGCTCGGCTGGGACCTGGACACCGCGAACGCCGAGGTGGCAGCTAACTCGACCGGCGCGGAGGCCTACCTCCACAACGACGAGTACCCGACTTCGCCCGCCGCGGCGCAGCTCACCAACTCCGAGGTGCCCAGCGAGGCGGACGCCTACACGCCCATGCCACCCCACCGTGTCATCGACCACGCCGCTGCGCCGGCAGTCCGCTCGCGAACGGCGGCAGCGGTGCAGGGTCGCATGACGTCGTCGGCGACGTGGGGCACCGCCTCCTCGGGCGACTCGCCGCTGCCGGTTGCGCTGGTGCCGCCGCGGACGCCGGGACCGGAGCGGTCCTCTGTGCACAGCGCTGGGGCCGGCCGCGTCGCTGCACGCGCCGCCGCCGAGCACGCGGGCCGCGAGTTGACGCCGCCGCCGCCTGCAGGGAGGAGGGGCGGGTCGCCGTCGGCGTTGTCGCTGCCGCCACAGGGGACCGAACGGCCGCCCAAGACGCGGTCGCCGCGCCAAGACGCCGTGCCCGCGCCACAGAGCGTGCCGCAGCCGCAGCCGCAGCCGCTCGTCCCGCCCTCGGCCGCGTCGGGCGAACACATATTTGGCCTCCGCTGCTTTGCCGGATGGGAGCAGATCTGCGTGGTCATGGAGAAGCACCGGCCCACAAAGGACGAGGTGGGCATGGCACAGACAGGTCTAAAGGTGCTCGTGCGGCAGCCCGAAGACTCGACCCGGGACATGTAGATACGAGGGCGGTGGCGCGTGAAGGGACGCCAAGGGGGGGGTGGGGGTGGGGGAGGGGCGAAGGGTGTGTTGGTGTGAGTGCAAGGTGATGCAGCGAAGGAGGAGGTGCCGGCGGGCTATGGGAAGAGATGGGGAGGAGAGGTAGGGGAGTTCGTGAGAGGTGGTGGTGGTGGTTCATGCTGCACACAAAAGCTACCCTTGGTCATCGACACCCCACTCGGGTCTTCACGTCCAGCACCCACCCCGGCACGGTACCCCCTCTTCTCAAATCCTATCTGCTGTGTCCCCCCCTTTCTCCCAGTCCCACCTGCACACACTTCGCCTCCGTCCGCACAGCACTGCAGCATGTGTTTGATTTTCTCCCCCCGCCCTGTACACCGACGACGGAGCATGCGTTCGGTGTGTGTGTGTGTGTGTTTGTGTGTGTTTGATTCGTCTTCTTGCACATGTGCACCCCACTGCCCTCCGCCACCGCTCGATGCCGCGCTTTGCTGCAGCCATCCCTTCTTTGGTTGTGGTTTGGGTTGCCTCTTTTTTTCTCCCTGCCACTGGGACCCCACACGACACGGCACGTGCACGAAGGAAAAAAAAAAGCAAGAGCATGGACGTGGTCGTTTAAATCTGCCGCGTTGTGCGGCGTGAGCGTGGAGTCGCTACAGAAGGAGTCGACGTCGGCGGGGGAGGGAGGGCAGGGGACGGGGTCGAGGAGTGTCGCCTTCAACTGCAACTCCCTTCTCTGCGACCTCGCTCCGTTGCCCGAATTGCGGGTGGCCCCGAACGCGCAAGCCAGCGCCGCGGCGAAGGTTTCGGCGTCGTGCGGGAGAGTAGCTCGCTGGCGTACGCCGTGTTTCGGTGTACCCTGCGCACAGTGCAAGCCGGAGGAAGAAGGAAGCGTAAAACGTGACCATGTGCACCCTCACCCTCTCTTCTTCCACTTCTCCCATCTCGCTGCCCACTCCGTTCTTTACTGTTGCCCTCGGCGCCTCCTGCGCCACCCCCCCCTGCCTCCCTCTCTCCCTACGCATTGCCCTTTCAATTTTTGATGCCGCTAGCAGCTCAGCGAGGAGATCGACCTTTTTTCGTCCCTTTGCCGTCGCCTTTCACCCCCCTCCCTCGTCTTCTGTACCCCATCGCACACGCACTCCCAAAACCGAGAAACACCTTCCTTACCCCACACCTCCTGTAGTGCCTTCACGTAGGTCTGCGCTGCCGTCTTGCCCCACACGTTCCCCCGCCCCCGGGGCGCCGGNCTCCTCGCATTTCTTTCTTCCCCCTGCCGTCGTGCAGCCTCGAAGCCTCCTTTTTTTTTTTTGTGGTGAGCACTTCTTTCCCCACCGGCAGGGAGCCGGCACTTTCTGGCTTCCAATCTGCCTCGCGCCCGTGTGCGCTTTCCGCGTTTCTCCGTCGTCTTCTTCTCGGCTGTGTTCCTCGACTCCTCTCGTCTGCGCGACAGCCCTGCGTGCGTGACGCCGCCTGTGCCTTTGTTCGGTCTTTTTGGCGTGTGTGTGTGTGTGCTCTTGAAGCTTCTCCTTCCACCCCGCCGAGCTCGCGTGCTTCGTCATAATGCAGCAGCCTGTGACGGAGACGGCGGGCGCCCTCTACGCCAATGTGGACGGCGCCACACCGGCCGCGCACCGTCTCGTGGAGCGGTATATCAGCGGCGACGGCGTTATTGTAGGGTGGGGCTTCTGCCGCAATGGCGAGCTTGGCACCAACTTTCGCTACAACCTTGTGACGCCGATGATGATCGGTGGCCACGACAAGCCCATCCGCATGGCCTGCGGTGGTCTTTCCTCGGTGTGGCTCGGTGTGCGCAACATATTGATGGCCATGGGTGGCGGCATGTGGGGCGAGCTCGGCGTCGGCAACCCCCGCTTCTGCCCGCGTGTGATCGCGAACGAGGCGAATATGCCGATCTGCCCAGGCCAGGTGGACGTCGTCTCCTTCACGCAGGACGACGTGGTGATTGACGTGGCGGCCGGCTCCGCATTCTACGCGTGCGTGTCGCTCAAGGGCAGCGTCTTCACGTGGGGGGCGAACAACTGTGGGCAGTGCCACCCCGACCTCAGCAACGCGTGCTGCGGGTACGGGCAGCAGCGCACCGTACCGGGCGAGCGCGTGGTCGAGGTGGCGTGTTCGAACTACAATGTCATTGCCCGCACCATGTCGGGCGCCGTGTACGGCTGGGGCGAGATCACGATGCTCGGCAAGCGCGGCGACATCGACAAGCAGCTCGCCGCTGTCAACAGCAGCGTGATCCAGTCCCCACAGTCGGAGTCGCGGTATGTCGCGCCAATGCCGGTGCGCATCCGCAGCCTGGATGACAAACGCATCGCGCTCCTCTCCAGCGGTCCGTGGCACCACGCGGCCGTCTCCTCCGACGGCACCGTCTACACGTGGGGCATCGGCAACAACGGCCGACTCGGGCACGGCAGTCAGAACGATCACCTCTTCCCCACTGCGGTGGAGGCGCTGAAGGGGCGGCGCGTCCTCGATGTGGCGTGCGGCTCCTTCCACACCGTCTTCATCACCGACAGCGGCGCCGCGTACGCGTGCGGCGACAACCAGGGCGGGCAGTGTGGGGTGGTGGGCGAGTACGCCGTGACGGTGCCGACACAGCTGAAGGTCACCGGTGGGCGCCTCGTCATCAATGCGAGCTGCGGCCGCATGCACACGACGCTGCTGCTCAACAACGGCGACGTCGTCGTGTACGGCACGGGCCTCGGCCTCGGCGTCGGCATCGGCTACGGCATGCGCATGGTCCGCTGCCAGCCCATTCTCGAAAACTACACGGCGCTGTGGACGAAGAGTGGGCCAACGCACGGCCTCGCGCTGACGGTGCCGAAGAACACGACGATGTTCGTCCTCGGCATCCCGCACCGCGGCGTGCCCGTGTCCATCTCCACCATCGGGCTGAAGGAGGGCATCCTCTCCTGCGGCGTTGGCGCCGGCTTCACCCTGATGATCAGCCGCCGCGGCAGCTGCTACTCCTTCGGTGTCGGCGGCTGGGGCCAGCTCGGCTTCGACGTCGCGCAGGCGAAGCACTTCACGCAGGACCGCGTCCCGGTGTTTCCGCAGGCGACCCGCATCGGCTTCTTCTCGCGCACCATCGTCACCTCCGTGGCGGCCGGCTTCTCCTTCTCGATGGCCATCACCGAGGGGGAGCGGGTCTTTGCGTGGGGCAACAACAGCTTCGCCCAGTGCGGCCTCGGCGTCGACCCGAAGAAGCACCAGCGCATCCCGCAGCCGCGCGAGATTACGTGGCTCGCCGACAAGGAGATTGTGCAGGTGGCGTGCGGCAGCTACTTCGCGCTGGCGCTGAGTGCGTCGGGACAGGTGTACAGCTGGGGCACGATCGAGTGCTGCGGCGTCGGCCTCGAGCCGGACCCGAAGGTGGTCCCGGCGCACATGATTATGCGCGGCGTCTCTGGCGAGACGCGCGGTGTCGTCCTGTCGCCGCTGCTGATCGAAGGCCTCAAGAACATCGTCCAGGTCGCGGCTGGCGGGTGGCACGCCATGGCCCTCAACTCCATCGGCGAAATCTACTCCTGGGGCGTCGGCACGGGCGGCCGACTTGGCACCGGCGACTCAGAGCACCACTACACACCCGTCCGCGTCGCGCACCACGCCTTCTTCACGCGCATCGGCTGCGGTTGCTACACCAGCTACGGCATCGACGACGACGCGAAGTTGTACGTTTGGGGCGTCAACGACAAGGGCCAGCTTGGCACGCTCGGCGGCAAGGTGGCGACGCCAACGCTGGTGCTCGAGGACGTGCGGGATGCGTGCCTGGGCAAGTACTTCTCCTTGGCGCTGACGCACCACAACACCTTCCACATGGTGGGTACGATGGAGTTCGAGACTGCGTCGTATTCGAGCACTTCCTTCAGCGACACAGATAGCCTGCCAGAGAAGCTGAAGCCGGAGTACCTCGAGGCGGAGCACTTCCGGGGCCTCAAGCTGTTTGGCGGCCTCGAGCATGTAATCGTGCTGCTGGAGAAGGACGCGGTTCAGCCGGCAGCTCTCACCGGGGCGATGACGTGCATGCGCCAACAGCCCGAACGGCTGGTGCGGCGGTACGCGGAGCAGCACGGCGAGTAGCGCGAGACGCGTCGGACGCGCGTGGTCTGGACGGGCCTCGTCAGGGCACATCACCGGCCGTCGGTGCAGTTCGCCTGCTTCACTCACCGCTTGCAGCGCGCTGCCCCCCTTTTTGTCTTGTACCACGTGACGTCGCCGAGCCCCGCAGTGCCGGCCCACCTTCGCTCTCAGCCGAATCGCCTCCCCACCGTCTCGATTTCTCTCTCCTCCCCGCCTTCCTCCTCCTGGGCTGCCGTGGCGGCGCTGTCGACGCTGCGCTCCTTTGTTGCTCCCCTCCCTCTCTCCCCCGCTGAGGAGGCTCCTGCCGGTACGCAGCAACAACAACAGCAGCGGCATGGGTGTAGTGCAAGCGTGTGGCAGGCGCTGCGGCCGCGAAGCAAAAGCTCGGCCGTGAAGGGGTACGCCGTGGACCACATTGTCTTCATTTGTTGTGTGGTGTTGTGGCCGCTTCTCACACTTGCTTTGCTGGTGTCTTTCTGGTGTGTGTGTGTGTGTGTTTGTACGTGTGTGTGTTGTTGACCGCTGAGGTGCCCGGCGGTGCCGCCGCCTCCTCTCTCTCGCAGTCCTTCTCTGTGGCGCCTTGCCTTTCCTCACCCTCTGTGTTTCACCCCTTCCACTGTGACCCACCATGCTTGCCTTCCTTCGTCTCAGCTCGTTCAGTTTTCTTTCTCGGCGTCCAGCCCATTCGCCCCTCCCAGCCTCCCAGCCCCCCCCCCCCAGCTCTCCTCGCCTGCTCCGGCGCCCTTTGCGTGCATGTACACCCAGACGATGTGCGCGTGCGTGTGCGCGCTTTCTTTTTCTTACCCCCCCTTTTTGCGTTGGACAGTGCCACGGCAATCTCTGCGCACGTACGCACGCACACGCACACACGCCGGTGTCAACAATTGCGCGCGCAGGCGAGGGCGGGTGCGGGCGGAGTCGATTTGGCCGTCGCTGCCCGCCTCGAGTTGGGCCTCTTCTCCCCTCCCCGTGTTCTGCTGTCGACTCTACCTGCCATGTTCATCAAGCCCGCGGGTGGTGCCTCCGCCTCCCTCCTCCGCTTTCTTCTAATTCCCTCATTTCGCCTCACCCCTTTTCATCTCCGCCTTGCCGTGCACGAGGCGTGCGGACGTGTGTATGCATGTGTGTTTGTGTGTGTCTCACCGTTGATTCATGCTGTTTGTGTGCCAGAGCTGGAAGGGCGAGGGGGGGGGGAGGGGGAAGGAACGGGCGCGGGGGAGGCTACATTTTTGTGCAGGCCGACGTAGCCACGCCACTCCCTGGCACCCTCACCCCTTCCCGCGCACGCGCCTCAATCCCGGCCCCCCCCCTCTCCCTGCGCCATGTGACTACTCTTCCTTCCCTCTGCGCTTCTGCGTACCTTCCGCTCCCTCTGTGACTAACCCCCACCCCCTGCCCGCCATCCACCGGGAAGCCGCCGTGGCAGCCCGTCCGCACGCTGGCACGCCTTCCGTCCCGTGTTTTGCTCTCGTGGGCCGCGATCGCCTTGGAGACGTGCGCGTGTGAGTGTATGCGCTGTTCCGCCCCCTCCACCCACGCACCTCCTCGCACCTCTTCCTTTTCTCTTGCCACTTTGCCCTCTCCCTCCCTCCCTCCCTTTGACAGAATGTGCCCTCACTCTCTGTCTCTCGCCCCTCTGTTGGCTTTGCTTGTGTGCCCACACCTCGGCGACCCCCACTCGTGTTGCGCCTCTTCGTTTGTGTTGTCTTCTCGCTTTTTTTTTACTTGCGCGTGAGAGCGTCTCGCCGCGCCGCACGTGGGGGGAGTGTGTGGGCTAGGGGGATGGGGAGGGGGAGGATAGTTGAGAGGGGGGGGGGGCGGGCGGGGGGCGGGAGGCGAAGGTGCTTCTCTCACTGCGAATTGGGCCGTTCTCCGCCCCCCCCCCCTTGCCACTCGTGTGCCACAGAGCTGGCGACCCCACCCGCCCTTCCATCTTTCTCTTTTCAGATTCTCAAACAACGGCGTTGTGCGCAGGCGCGTCTGTGCCTCTCTATGTGCGTGTGTGTTTGTGTGTTTGTGTGTGTGTGTGTGTGTGTGTGTGGATGTGGATGTGTGCGTGCGTGCTCGGGGTGACGTTTGCAGTGGCATCTGTTCTTCTTCCCTTCCTGTCTGCCGCCCTTTTCTAGTTCTTCTTTACCTGCTCCTCTCTTGCTCCGCCCCTTCTTCATTTTGTGGACTGCCCCCCACCTCCCCTGGCCGTACGCGCAACGAGCCCCATTCACTTTCTGATCCCACCGCACCTCGCCCGTCCCCGTGCTTACCCCATTTTTCTTCTTGGTCCTGTTTCGACGCACCATACGTGTGTGCATGCATGTGTGTGTGTGTGTCTCTGTCTCCTTGTGATGCCCTTCCTGCCTCCTGCCTCCTCCTCCTCCCCCTCCCCCCCTGCCGCAGCTGTGCGGCGACGTGACGCGTTGCGCGTCCTTGCGCTCCTTCTGAGCCCTCTGCTTGGACGTGTGGGGGTGGGGCACCGGCTCCCCGGCGCATCGTTGTCTTTCCTCCTCATTCGGGCGTATGTTCATTTCGTTTGTTGAGTTCAACATTGCGGCGGCGGCGGCGGCGTCACCCCATCTCGCGGTGACGGTGCGGGTGTGGTGCTTTTTGTTTTCTCCTCCTCTTCTTCTTGAACTCCGTCTATGTATGGCACACCGGTTTCATCCTGCGCTGGGCCGCTCCACGCTTCTCGGCACGTCAACTCCGCCGCCGCTCTCTCTCCCACTTTTTGCTTGCTTGGTCCACTGTGGCGTCTGCCCCCACGCGCGCGTGGTTGTGGCACCCACCTCACCACGACGCGGCTGCATCGTCCCCGGCTGCTCTCGCAGAAGGAGGCGCTTTCTCCCACGTGGCCCTTCTCACAGTCACGTGCGCGACTCCCTTGCACAGAAATGAAGAAAGGAAAAGAGTGGGCCGCTGCCTGTGCAGATCGCGGTCAGTGCGGGCCGGAGGCTGACAAGCGGGAGCCTCCCCTCCTCCCTCCTCCGCCCACTACCTCGGAACGGTGCGGGCGTTAGGTGGGGCAGCGTGAAGGACTGCTTTGGAGAAAACAAAAGGGTGGGAAGGGTGCACGCGCTTTCTGGCGTGAACGTCTTTTTTTTTTCTGGCTTTGCTCCCCTTCCCTTTTCTTTTGGCCGAGTAGACACTGTGTGCGCGCAGCCGTGCCGCGCCGTCTTTCCCCTTGCCCTCCTCCTCCTCCGCCTTGACCACCCATCACCACCACGTTTGACATGACCACCCTCGCGGTGCTGCATGCTTGTTCGCACTGCAATCAGAACGAGGACAATGTCGTCCGCTTGTGGCGACGCAGATTCCTCCCTCGAAACTAAATAGAAATGAAGTGGAGAAGCCAAGTAACATTGTCTGCGGAGCGCGCGAGGAAGGCGCTTGCGGGGCTACAGGGCGGAGTCGAGCGGACCCCCACCCCTCCGTTGAGCCTTCTGCTCTCATGCCCTCTGAGCACATTCGAAGCAGCATCGAGGTCGCGCCGCGCGAGGCCCGTACTGTGGCGCTCTTCGGCTGGAGATTTGGGGTGTGGCCTGCGCCGCTCGAGCGGCCTCTCAGATGCGGCGCGAACACGGCACATTCTCTGCGTCGACCAGCATCGCCGCCGGCGAGAGTGCCTTTCAGCCTTCTTTGCACAGCCACACGCATACAACTGCTCTGACCGCCTCACGACCCTCAACACTTCGTGCCCGCACCGTGCTCGACTCGAAATCCCACACCCGCGGACTCTCGCCCCCCTCCACTCCCCCTTTCCACACACCACATCAAGGAATGTATGCACAAGCTGCCTGTCAGACTCCTTTCCCCCATCAACGCCACGCTGCACTCGCATTTCTTCTTTTCCTCCCCCACTCCGTCTTCAGAACACATCTACGCCCACCCACCCACTCACCACCACCTCTTCTCTCCCTCTCACACACACCCTCTGCTCTCCTCCTTTCGTGTCTTCTGCCTTTCCATATCTCCCCCTCTGCGGCATCACCCCCCTCCCCTGCGAACTCCTCTCCAACCGAAGCACATTTGGCACTCCTGGCTCGTACTGAAGTACGTCTGTTGTCCCCCCGACCTTCACACACTCCTTCGCCACCCCTCGCTTCTCTTTTTGTTTCCTACTTCCCTCGCCACCCTGCTTCACACTTTGCCCCCATCCTCGCCTCGCTGGCTCAGAACGTACACACACACACACACACACACACACACACACACACACAGACACATAACACACACACGCACGCCGACTGTGGGCACCAGCTGCGCTTTGCCTTCTTTTCCTTTGTCCTCTTCGCCCTTCCGCTGCACCGCATCTGTGAGCTTCGCAGCGGCAAAGGAGTTGTCGTGGAGCACGTAGAAGCTGAGTTCGTGTGCGGGGCCCCTGGGTTTGCACTTCTCTCCCCCCTCCGTCCCGCATCCTGCGCCGTGTGTACAACTCCCAGCTCACCCAGAACGCGCGAAGGTGGTCTTTCTCAGGCAACAAGAAGAAGAGAAAGGAAGCGAGCGCGGCCGGTCTCCCTGCGCTTTCCCCGCCTTGCTGCTCCTTTGCCTTTCCCCCCCTATACCCGGGACGACAGAGTTGCGCTTGAGGGCTCCAGCGAAGCGTCTGGCGCTGCGTCCTCTTCCCCTCGTGCGTGGTTTAGGAGCCTGCTGCGCCGACCAGACCTCACCCTTCCCGCTTGCCACTCCAGACGGACTCACAGACACACGCAGACGGACACACAACGATCTCTTTACCACGCCTGCAGCACCTCTTCAGCGTCCCCCTGTGGTGCCGTTCTCTCCCACCCATTCCCCTGTGTGAGGTTCGCGCGCCCCCGGCTTCATCATTCCGTTGCGGCTCCCTTCAGCCATCTCCTCCTCCCCTCTGTGTGTGTGTGCGTGCGTTGTACTGCTTTGTCGAGAGGGCGTGTCTGCGTACCGGGCCGCCTGACCGCGCCTTTGTTGTTTCTTCTTTCGAGTGCCACCCTCCTTCTAGTGCTCGTGCGCGTTCGTTTTCGCGCGCTGTTGCGTTGACGCGTGTGTTTCCCAGTCCACTGCCGTCACGTCACCGCTCGTCCCCCTCCTCTTACTGTTTTATGTGTTTCCTGGTATTTGACTCGCCGCGTCTCTTATCTTCTCCACGGCGTGCGTCGGTGCGCGCGTGTGCCTCCACACCACACCTCCTTCACGGGCTCCCGTACATTCTCGCTTCTGTCGCTTCCCTCTTTCCCCCACCCTCTACCCTATCTCCTCTCCCCCTTCCCTCTTCACGCACGCGGGGACGCTCTCGGTGCTGTCCGTCCCTTTTTGGCGTTCTGATTTCGCTTTTCGCTTTTCGCTGATCCCCCCCCTCCCCCC
>JASAOO010003058.1:0-19676 GCA_030849075.1 Zelonia costaricensis | reverse complement strand
CACCTTCACCGTGTTTGTCGCTTCCTTCATCTTTACGTAGATATCGTGTGTGTGTGTGTGTGTGTGTGTGCGTAAGTCTGTCACAAGTGGTGCTCGGCGTGGCGCTCTCTGCATAGGGAGGCGAAGGGGGGGGGCGTAAGTGACGGAAGCATGCGATTGCCCTCCCTCCTTCCCCCTCCCGCCTCCCTTCACGGCAGCTGTGCCGTGCGTGAATGCGCGGCCGGCCGCAAACACGTCTGCCTTTAGATTCAATCGTGTGATGCGGCGCTGCTTGTGTTTGCGTTTTCGCCTCCGCACCGACTCCTCCCCCCCCCTCCCCTCCTCCTTTCTCGGCCTCCTTCGTGTAGCCCTCAGCTTGTATGCCATCGAACGTTGTGTGTGTGTGTGTGTTTGGATGTGTGTCTTATGTGTTTGCGCGTGTTGGCATCGTCCGCCCTGCGCCGCTTCCCGCCGCCCCCCCCCCTCTCAGCATCTCGACGATCCACGGTGAGGAGTCTCGACTTTGTAGTTGGAGGGGGGAATGGGGCAGTGGCGGCCGGGGCGGTGGCAAGAAGCAGGTTCTCAGCATCCCCCTCACGCCCCCCACCTTGTGTATGCACCCCCTCTTGGCCCTTTCTCGATCAGCTCCGCCGCCGTCATGCAAGCATCACACCGCACAAATACGGAAAGACAACTCGTCGTGGAGCGTGGCATGNCTGGGATTGCGTGTGTGTGTGTGTGTTCGCGGCTCTGGCAAGACGCGCACGATCCCCCCCCCCCCCACATCAGCGTCGCCGCGCGCGCCCGTCCTCGTCCTCCCAACCTCCCTCCAGCCCACTACGGCAGTGCGAGCACGCGGCGCATTGTACCCCACACAACAGCGAGAGCGCAGCGCTCCTCTGAAGCCGCGCCCTCCCTCCTCGAGCCCCTCCCCCCTCCCCCCGCCGCGGCGGGCACAGTCACCGCATCGTGCCCCGCCTCTTGTCACGGTGACTCCATCGCTCCTCCCCCCCCCTCACTCTCGATCTCTTTCACACACACACACACACACGATGAACTTCATCAATCATAACCCGCTTGCGGCACGCAGTCACGCTCGCGTGCACTTCTTTCCTCTCGTCTCCCTCCTCCCCTCTCCTGTAGTTATCATCATCTCCTCTCTGCCACTACACAGAGAGCACGTAGCAGCATCCAGCACTCACACACACACACACCCTCCTGTCATCCTCGACTTCATTCAGAGCTCAATCATGCTCGCCAGCGTACTTCGCCGCTCGGCCGCAGAGGGCCACGCCGCGCCGGCGGCCAGCGCCGTCACGACGCTCGCGAGCATCGAGCGCGCGGGTGCCTACCTGCGCTTCAGCACGCTGCGCGTGCACCCCCACCACGAGCCCAACTTCCGCGCCCGCCCGGTGGGGTGGAAGGGGTGGAACAGCAAGCAGTACATGGATCCCTGGGCCCCCTTCCCGCTGACGACGCCGGTGCGCCACATCGACCGCCCCTTCTCCGGTATCTGGTTCGGCATGGGCCACTTCGCGCTGAAGAACTTCTTCGGGCCCCTGCACTGGAAGTTCTGGCTTCGCGTCTCCTTCCTCGGCACGGTGGGCTGGCTCTACGCGCTCGGCACGTACGCGCTGCGCATGCACCGCAACGGCTGGCAGTGGAAGAACCGCGGTGCCGTCTTCTCCATGGACTAGGGCCCCACCCAGCCGCACCTTTTTTGTGTGTGTCGCGTCGCCGTGCTTGTGTCCACGTTTTCCCCACCCCGTTCGTGCTCATCGCGTGCGTGCTGTGGCGCATTCGACCGTGTCATGCGATCTTGTCTAGTTTGGTGTTTGAGGTGGCGTCTGTGGCGGCTGCGTGCGTGTGACGCCGCCTCGTGCAGAGCGTGTGGTGAGCTCTCTCTCCCCCCCCCGCCCGCCCTCCGCTTCCGCATTCCTCTTCCTCGCCGAACCGCTTCCCTACGCCCTCGTTGTCCACTCAGCTCTCACACGCACGCACACGCGCGACGGGGTGGAGAGGGAGAGCTGGGTGGAGGTGTGCGAGGTGTATGTGCGTGCGCGCTTGTGGGTGATAGGTAGGGGGGGTTGGCGGAGCTGCGTGCTTTTCGCGCCTCGCGCTGCGCTGTTGTTGCTTGGATCTCCTTCACCTCTATGTCTGTCTGACTGTCTCTCCTTAGTGAATTAGTCGGTGGCGCGTGTACGCAACACATGCACACGCACACACATACACGGACGCGCGTGTGTGTGTGTGTGTCTGTGTGTGTGTGCTGATGTTCTCGTCGCCCTCACCTCCTCCTTTCTTTCTTCTTCCTTTCCGTACTTTTCGCGCGCGCCTCTCTTCGCTTCCCACATGTAGTCTGGCAACGCAATAGCGCGTGACGCCGCGCGTGTGTGCGTGTGTGTGTGTGTGTGTGTGTGTGTGTGTGTGTGGACGGGAAGTGGTGCGAGGACGTGACTCGACACTGGAGCTCACACTCGCGCGTACGCACAACCGTCTGAGATGACGGAGACACACGCCCGCACACAGAGGCGTACATGCACGCAACTCGCGCACTGCCAACGTAGTAGTGCCGCCGCGGGTGCAGTTGTGGGCCCGGGCGCACATTCCCCTTCCTTCCCCGACACAAGAGACTCACACGCAAGCAATCCGCTCCCTCTAGAGGCGCACCGCAGCGAGGGCGGGGCCGCGATGAGGCGGCAGGCACGGAGGCGTGAGTGCCACGACGGCGATCGAGCGTGCGCGGGAAGGCAACGCACGGGGGGGTGCGGAAATAAAAAGTCTCGCCGCCCCCCTGCCTCACGCTGCCTCGACGCCTCCGCCCCACCCCCCCCCCTCCCGCTCTCCTGAGCTCCTGCTTGTGCGTGTTGCGCACGGCCGTCCCCCCCCCCTCCCTCCTCTCTCTCAGCCAGAAGCGCTCTGAGTGTTCACCGCAGCGAGGGAAGGGTGGGGCGGGGGGGGGGGGCGGCAACGACGTGAGTGCCGGAGCGCCGCGCCGATGCGTGTGCGCGTAGTCATGCTTTTCGCCTTCAACAACAAGCCAGCAACAAGCGCTACCTTCCGGAGCGATGCCCCTGTTCCGCCCCTCCTCCAGTTCACGGATGGCGAAGGGGAAGGTTGGAAGTGGTAGGCGGCCAGCACGGCGTGCAGCTGCTGCTTCTCCGCACCATGGCCGTACACACTGGTGTGGGTGTGGGGGTGCGTGCGTGCGAGCAGTCAGCGAGCGCGGTGGAACCTCGAGTCCTGCCCCCCTCCTCCTCCTCCTCCTCCCATGGCGCACCCACGCACGCGGTGGGAGAAGACGGTGAAGAGTGCTCTCAGAGCTTCTCGCTGCGACAGAGCCCCGCTGACGTGCCCTTGCGCTCGTCCTCCCTTCAGTCCACCATCACACACGCACAAGCACACACACACACACAAGCGCGTGGATTGGACTCCCCAGCACCTTCTGCCCTCACCCACTTCCCACCTCCCCCTCCGCCTTTCTCCTCTCCTTCGCTCCGCCTTCGTGAGAATCACCGCTTTCTTGAACCACAATTGCACCCAACGCACAACGTTCCACTCGTTGCTTCTTCTGTGCGCAGCCGTGCAGCATCCAGTGCGCACGCGGCGGCGCTGATCAACAGCACCACAGGCGCTACCTCATCGCGATGCTGCGCTGCACTCTTGCGGTGTCGGCCACAGCAGCAGTGCGTGCACGTGTCGCCATGGCGGCGTCGTGGACGTCAGCACCAACGGCGCGCACCGCGGCAGCAGCATCCAGCGTGATGGATGGACTTCGCCGCCAGCGCGGTGCACCGGCGCAGAGCCTCTTCGCATCGCACCGCACGGCACTCGCCACCTCGCTGCTCGTCCGTGCGTACGCGACGGCCAGCAACACCGGCTCTGCTGACCACGCGGAAGTCCACGACCCCCACAGCAACGGTGCAGCAGCGGCGGCGGCGGTAGGTCCGGCGGCGGAGCGCCTGGAAGACGCCGCGCCGATGCACGCCCCCACCCTGCGGAGTGCGCTGCCGCCGAGTGCGGTGGAGCTGCCGGAGGAATCCTTTCTCAAGTGCATCGACAAGGAAATCCTGGACGAGCAGCTGCGGCTGGACAAGGAGGAGGGGCCGCCACCGGTGCCGGTGGGGTGGACGATGCACCACATGGACAGCACCAGCTTCATCTACGGCCGGCGACTGTGGATGCCGCCACCACCCCCGTCACCCGCACCGTCATCAGGGGCACTCGCTGATGGGGCTGCGCAGCGCGAGAACACGCAGCAGCAGCAGCAGGGGAGCCACGGCGATGGCGGCGCTGCTGACGCGGCGCAGCGGCCCGCCTACGATGCGACTCCGGTGCCGCGGGTAATGGAGCGGCACTTCCTGCGCATTCAGCTCACCGCCCGTGACGCCTCCCTCGACCCCGAATGCGACGTACGTGGCGAGCACTTTCCCTTCTCCTTCTTCGTGCAGCGCGTCCGCGGCAGTGACAGCGACGCGGACGCGGACGTGGGTGGGGCTGCGGATGCGCTGCACGGCGACCCGTTTGAGGAGCACAGCTTCTTTCACGACAGCATCGAGGCGCGGTGTGACGTCGTGGAAGGGGAGCTGATCGTGGACGCCGTCGTGCATCACGGCCCGGCGACGACACCATCATCGCCGTCATCGTCATCGTCGGCGGCGCCGGCGTACACGAACCCGTTCGGTGGCTACCCCGGCCCCAATCTCGATGAAGCGGAGGAGGAGGTGCTGGATGGCATTCAAAGCTGGCTGGCGGAGCGCGGCGTCGATGATCAGCTTGCGGAGTTTGTGGGGCAGTACTCGATCTGGGTCGAGCAGGCGGAGTACGAGCGCTGGCTGCAGCAGCTGCGCGACTACGTCGCCGCGTGAACCCACGAAGAGAAACGGCACTCACGCCCGTGTGAGTGTGTGTGTGTGTGTGTGTGTGCGTGTCTGCGAGAGGGGTGTCTGATGCTCCCCCCCCCCCCCCACCTCCCATCCCACCCCCTCCAGCTCGAGTTGAAGGTGAGTGACTGGGTATCGTTGGTGTTGACTCTAGTGTATGCTGATGTGTGAGTGTGTGTGTTGATGTGGCCCGGGAGTTGACGATGGGTCAATGGGGGGGAGAGGCCGAAGGCGTGAGCTCGGCGGTTTTTGTGTGCTCTTCTTTGTTGTTGTTGTTGTCCGTCACATACGCACGCCGCCCTCGCACGTGCGCGTCGTCGTCGTGTTGAGTTGCCCGGCTTTGACGTCCGCTGGGGCGAGTGTGCGAACTTAACCAAGACGATGAAAACCCCCCACCCCCTCCCCGACCCCGAACGCACGGGGAGTGGGGGCGTAGCTTTACCGCTCCCGATGAGCTGTCCATCAACGCGCAACTCGTAGGTCCTCCCTGCCTCCACCACCCTCGTGTGGTGATAAGGCAGGGGATCTCGAAGGCTCTGGAGTCCTGCTCGCATGTGGCTTCAAGAGAGAGAGGAAGGAGGGGTCCTCGTGCCTCTGCCAAGGCTGCCTGAGTGCGCGCGCACGTTCCGCTGTGGTCTCGTCACCCCCCCCCCTTCCCCTAACCACAACACACCCAATCGAGCTACACCGCCCCCCCCCCGCCCAGCCTTTCCGCCTCACCCCGCGCTGTGTGACGCCCGCTCCACTCACCGACGTCACTCCCCACCCCAACTCGACCCACAACGCCCCCATCCCCTCCCTGCTGTCATGCCGCCGAACGCGCCGCCGCCGCCGCCGCCGCCGCGGCCCGACCCGGTGACGCTCGACCAGATCTACACACAGCTCACCGCTGTCGACACGCCGTACGACTCCAAGGCGTACCACCTTGTCGCCCTCAACACGATCGCCTTCCACCCCTCCGTGAAGCTGTACCTCTTCGAGGATGCGACGGCGACGCCAGCCGGCGCAGCCGCCTCGCCGTCGCCCACGCCGGTGGAGGCCGCCCTTCACAAGCTGCGCCGCGAGAAGCTCGTGAAGGGCGTGGCCTTCTTGCTGGCCCAGCGCAACAACGCTGTCTGCCACGAGTGCCGCTGGGAGACTGTCTCGCTGCTCGGCGAGCTGTGCCGGATGGACAACGCCCACGCCGGCGCCCCCACCTCCGCGCTCGGGGTGCAGGAGGCGAAGTTGAACGGCTACGCGAAGGAGAACTTGGAGTTCCTCGCGCAGCTGCCGTGGTTCGTTCCGGCGATCAACGCGATCATCAAGGCGGGCGGCGGCAGCGTCGACGCCGACGCAGCGGACGACGCGAAGATGGAGCCGAGCTCCGCAGACTCCAGCTCTGCTACCCCGACCTCGTCATCATCGCGCGCAGCCCTAAAGGCGAAGCTGCACGCCGCGCGGGAGGCCGGTCGCGGTGGCCCAGGTCGCTCAGGTGGCCACAGCGGCGGTGATGTGGATGGTGTGGGGCAGCAGGAGGAAGACGAAGACGTGGTGATTGGGCTGATGGACATTCGCCGCGCGCTGCCGGCGTGCCGACGCGCCACGACGCCGGGCAGCGGGCCGACCTCGACTGCGACGACGGAGGTGACGTGGTCGGAGGCGAACTGGGAGCAGGCCCGGGACTTGATGTTCGTAGACGCGTCGACCTCGATGCTGCACCTCATTCCGACGGTCAGCCGCGGCTGCAGTGACGTCTGTGCGCAGTGCCAGAAGCGTCAGACGAGCGGCGGCGGAGCGGCGTCGGCATCGCTGTTGCGCTGCAGCAGCTGCAAGGCCGTGTACTACTGCTCCGCGGCGTGCCAGAAGGCGCACTGGGCGACGGTGCATCGCACGCCGTGCAGGGCGTACAAGGAGCGGTGCGACACGATTCTGGAGCAGTACTACGCGGCCAACAGTCAGACCGCCGCGGGGCGCAAGCGCAAGCAGAAGGACCTGAAGACCGGCGAGGTGGTGATTCTCGAAGTGCCGCTCGAGCCCAGCCTCTTCTTCGAGACCCGGCGTTACCTGTACGACCACCGCGACGAGTCCTTCGCGAAGGTGGAGTTCTCGGACTACTTTATGAAGTACACGGTGCGTGGGTCGTGATGATGGGGAAGGGAGGGGGAAGGGGCTGAAGAGGGAAGGAGGGTGGGGGGTTGCTGCGGATGCGATCGGGCAATGCCCTCGATGCCCTCCTTCGCTCGGTCGCTTGCCCGGCGAGCTAGGGCTGCATCAGCCGCTCGTGCGAACCGCTGTCGTAGACCGCCACCCCTTTAATCGTCAGCACGATGGAGAGAGAGAGCAAGCACGTGCAGGAATGTGTGTGTGCGTGCGTGTTTTTAGGCTTCCCTTTTTTTCTTAATCCCGAATCGTAAGCGCATGTGTGTGCATGTGTGCGTAAGCGGGCCCCGACGTGCCGCCGTGTCAAGGATGAGCCAGCCTCGCGCAAGTCTAAAGCACCGCCATCGTGCGGGCACCCTTTGCCACTTCCCACGTGTGGCCTCTTGCATCGCCCTTGGATCCTGAGGAGGCAGAGATGGACAGAGGCGTGCATCAGCGTGTGTGTGTGTGTGGAGGGGGTCCCTTCATTTGGTGCTCGCAAACCGAGCAAGCGCAGTCGGCTGCACCAAGTTCGTCAAGGCCCCCTCCTCCCCCGACAACGCGACCCGCTGTTCTCGTCCCCCACCTCGAGGTGACCGCACCCCTTGCTTGTCTATCCCCGTCAACTCTCCCCCCCCCCCCATGTCGTGATGGACACTACGACATCGATACACGGACCGCCAGCGCACACACGAGCCACTACACACACACATACACACAAACACGCATACGAGCAACGGCGACTTTAGCCTGACACGCTGCCTTTTCTCTTCGCCCACCCCACACGCCGGTACACCCATCAGCTCCAACTTCTACCGACAAGGCAGCACAGAGAGCGAAGCACGATGGACAAGGTCAGCTCCATCATCACTGTGACGACGGGCGGCGGCGCGCTCGACGCGGCGGGTGCGGCGGGCACGGACAGTCAAGAGAGCCTCTGCCCATCCCTGACCTTCAAGACCCGCCTGCAAGGGTGCGCCGGCTGCTGCGGGCTGGGGCTGCTGTTCTTCATCTTGAGCTGGGTCACGATGTTCCTCGCCGACTACGTCTTCTTCGGCGTCCTCTTCACCCTCGGCAGTCTGATGCTCCTTGGCAGCACCTTCTTCCTCGCCGGGCCGGTGCGGCAGTTCAAGAGCATGTTCAACGAGGGCCGCTGGATCGCGTCGGTCGTCTACCTCGTCTCGATGGGGCTGACCATCCTGTGTGCGGTGCTGCTCAAGAGCGGCATACTCGTGCTTCTCATGAGCCTGATCCAGCTGGGGGCGCTGGGCTGGTACATCCTGTCGTACATTCCATTTGCGCGCGACATGGTGAAGGCCGCCATCTCGAGTGCGATGAGCAAGTGAGCAGGAACGCGGAGAGCCGAGGCGAACGTGCGAAAGGGCGGGACGTCGATGGAGGGCGGGGCGTGGCGGTGGGGGGAGGTGCCACCCTGCTTATCAGATGATAACCGTCGTGATCCGTGTACCTGTGTGTGTATGTGTATGTGTGTGTGTATGTGCGTGTGTGTCGGCGCCGCCGCCGTGCTTCCTCCTGCGTTCTCCCTGTTGCGCCACTTTTCTTCTTGCTGTTGTTCTTGGCTTACGTCGGGCCCTTCTCGCCCTCGCCATCCCCCCACACACCCATCCACACACACACGCTTTCATGACGTGCGGTATGTGGCGGGACCGGATGGGTGGGTGTGTGTTTCCGTGGGAGAGAGTGTGGGACGGCTACTTGCTGTTGACACTTGCTCCCCCCCCCGCCGGTCGCCGTGACGGTGCACCTCACCCCACCCCTACACCATCAAGTGTTCCCTCGTCCCTCCCCCCCCCCTCCCGCACACTCGGCGGCGTTGCACGTGTGTGCGGCGGCACCCTCACCGAAGTGGCGCCCACCGCCTGCTGCCCCGCCCCGCCCGCGTCGTCGGGGCCCGCAAGGAGGCACCAACAGATACACGCACACACAAACGCACACATCAGGGCACCATCATCGCTCCACGCCGTCTGCCCGCTTCACGCTTGTTGAAGTTCTCTTTTAGTTTTCCCGTCTGCCGCGCCTCGACCTTAGCGCGGACCGCCCGCTGCTCGGGCGCCTTCACGTTCCTCGTCGTCTCGCTCGCCCCCCCCCCATCCCCTCCTGGCGCTCGACCACTCTCTACCTTAACTCCCTGCCCCCCCCCTCCCCTTTGGCTGGTGATGGACGTGTTGCTGTGCACGTGACTGTGTCTGTGTCTGTGTCTGTGTCTGAGGCTCGTGTCTGCATACGCGTGTAAGCGTGTGCGACGGGTGCTCAAGGACCCTGGGCGGAACGTCCTCCCCCGAACTGCGTGATGGTGACCCCCTCGAGCTTCACAGCTGGTCAAGAACTCAAAGCGAAGTGCGCAACGCGAATACGTGGATAGGCACTGTGCGGCCCTCTGTGGCTGGTGCATGACAGGAGGAGGGAGGAGGTGGTGGCGGTGGGTGGCTCGGGTGAAAGCGGAACACTCCAGCTTGAAGCACGTGTGTGTGTGTGTGTGTGTGTGTGTGTGTGTGTGTGTCTGTGTGTCTGTGTGTAGGCTCTTCGCAGCGTCGCTCTGCGCGCGACACGCACCCAACGCGTTGCCACTCCGGTTCACTCCGCCTCCACGAAATCCTCGGTGATGCGCCCGTGTTGTGCACCGCGTCCGTCAACTGCGCTCTCCACCTCTCGCTATTCCTCTTTCTTCCCACCCACAACCGCACGCACCACCGCAGCAACGACAACAAGCAAGCACACACACACACGCACACGCACACACACACGCACTCGCACGCACACACACGACTCAGCCGCGCGGTCACCTCCCACAAAAATGGGCAAGGCAAAGCCGCCTCGCCGCACCAACGGCGGCAAGCCCCGCTCCCTCCGCTCGGGTCCCCCAGACGCCAACACGACAGCCGCCGAGGCGCAGGAGGTGGCGGAGGTGCTGCTGCCCAACGCAGCCGCGGCGAGCGCGGCTGCGGTGCCGCCGTGCGTGCGTCAGCTGCGCGAGTCGCACGAGTACGCGGTGCTGGAGGAAGCGTGCGGCGATGTCGCATACTTTGGGTTGCAGGCGAGGCACAACGTCGCCCTGCTCGCCGAGGGCGTGCCGCAGCGCATCGCAGAGCTGCTGCTTGCTCCCCCTTTCGATCCCCACAACCAGCAGCAGCAGCAGGACGCTGCGGGTGTGCACGGTTCTAATGGGTCGGCGGTGCCGCACGTGGGGATCCTGTACATGCAGATCGCTGCGGCCGAGGCACTGCGCAGTCTTGTGGCGAACAGCGAGCAGGACCGCGTGATCGACGCGCTTGTCAGCACGGCAGCGGTCGGCGCGACTGGCGCGGGCTTCGCGAGCGGGCTTGCACACCTCGCGCAGGCGGACTGGGCGCGGGTGCAGCAGGCGCGTCGCAGCATGACGCCCGCAGACTGGATGGAGGTCTACCGCGCCGAGGCGGAGGACGCCGGGGAGGAGGCGGGCGACGCAGCGGCGGCGGCAGTGGCGGCTGTGGAGGGGGGCGACGGCGGGGCTACGCCGGGTGCGGCGGCCGGTCGTCGCGCGGGCCCTGCCGGAGGGGGTCGTGGGAGCAGCCGCAATGTGTACTTCACACTGCTCCGCCACCTCGAGGAGACGCTGTCGCTGGCGACGGTCTGCGCGGAGGCGAGTGAGGGCTGTGCCGAGGCCTTTGCGGACCCGGACGTGCTGGTGCTGCTGCTGGAGGTGCTGCGCGTGGCGTCAACCACAACCTGGGAGACCCTCCTGCACCCCACAGCGCAGTACTACCGCACCGACGACGACGCAGACAGCAGCAGCAGCAGCGGCGGCGGTGCGGTGGCGAGTGAGACGGTGCTGGCGATGCGTGCATACAAGCGGCGCGAGGCGTGCCTGCTCGCCTCCCTCGCCGTTAGCGCGGCGGACCTGCTGCTGCTGCTCAGCCCCGACAGCCCGTCGCTGGCGCGTGTCGTTGCGGGGGCGGCAGCGGGACCAGGCGCAGCCGCGTCGCCCTCCTCGTCCGCTCCGAGTAGCGCGACGATGACGGCGGAGCAGCAGGTCTTCTTGAACACCGCCGTCGATGCCGTCGACCTGCGTACGTGGCTGGCGGAGAAGCCCACGCTCGAGGCCCAGGTGCACGAGCGCATGTCGGACGCCGTGCCGCCCACCTTCCTCGGCGCGTCGCCGCTCACGGTCGTCGCCCTGGAGCGGGAGCGGGTACTGTACCACCTTCTCCGCGCAACCCTCGCGATCCAGGGCATGCTCCTGCACATCGCGCCCGTCGCGGCGAACCTGCAGCGGGTGCTGCCGCTGCTAACGGACGCGCTGCACAAGGCCTCCCTGCCGATGCACGTGTGGTGCGGCGTGCTGCCGCTGCTCATGGACACGTGCGAGTACCTTAGCGGGCGCCCCGACGACGCGGAGCTGCGCACTGCCGCGACGGCGCTGGCGACGCACCGCCTGCGCGCCACGCAGGCGGCCGTGCGTCTCCTGCACGTCCTTGTGAATGCCGTGTGTGAGAACAACGACTCGGACACGTACGGCGACGACGAGGCCGCCTTCGCCGCGAACCCGCTCGGCGCGCTGCTGCAGTCGGGCTCGCTCTTCTACGCGTTTGGGCTCCTGCTAAAGGACGTGCTGTGGATGTCATCCACGACAGGAGACGCGGGCGCGAACGGGAGCAGCAGCAGCAGTAGCAACGGCGGCAGCGCTGCTGCTGACGCCTCGCTGGCGGCCTCCGCGTCTGCGCCCGGTGGCGACGTCATGACGCGTCAGGCACAGCAGCGAGCGCTTCGCGCCGAGTCGGCATCCAACGCCACGGCGACGGAGGTGCAGATGGTGTTGCTCTCGACCGAGGTGCACGTCTGGGAGGTGGCGAGCACGCTCCTGCTGATGCTGCCCGTCGTGAGCCTCGGCGACCCGTCGCTGACGTGGCGCGCACTTGTGCAAGCGGTGCAGAGCCGCTACGAGCTGCATCTCGAGGCAGCAGCAGCAGCAGCGTCGAGTGCGTCTGATGTGTCGGCGAGTGCGGTGAACATTGTACAGCACTCGGCAAGCACGCATCAGCTGCTGTGGATGCAGCTGGAGTCCCTCGGCCAGATGCTATGGACGATGCAGCGCAAGCAGAGCAAGGCCAACAGCAACAGCACCAGCACCAGCGGCGGCGGCGGCGCCGCCGCCCCCACGGCGTTCAACCACGTCCTTGCCACCGCCGCGGACGTGGACCTTCTCATCCGCGTTGCGTGGGAGTCTGCGGCGAGCGCGGTGCTGAAGCAAAGCTCCGTCGGCACCGTCGGCCTCCTGTGCGCATCGATGCAGAGCCCCGACGCCGTGGCCACTGCCGCGCGCTTCGCCCTCGCCGTCGTGGCGAACGGCGGCCCGGCAGCTGCGGCGGCGTTCGGGAAAAAGCTGCTCGACGTGTACGCGCAGGTGCTGCCGAGCGCGACGGTCCCCACGACCCCGGCAGAGCGGCGGGTGTGGATCCAGCAGCTCAGCGTCGTGGACGCCACGGCGACGGTGCGGTGCGAGGCGGCTAACACACTTGTCGATCTCTTCCTCGACGAGCGCTTCGACGCCGCGGTGTATTGGCCGCTTCGGGTGCAGGAGGCGCTGGCGGGCTTCAAGGCGCAGCTGGCGCTCTTCGTGAAGCGCCGGCGGCAGCTCGACAAGGCGACGAAGAAGGAGAGCCACGTCTCCACCGAAACTGCCGAGGCGGAGCAGTGGGCGGAGCTGCTCGAGAACCTCGACGGTTTCCTCGACTACAAGGCAAGCCACAAGTAGCGAGTGTCACCGTGGTGGGGGGTAGTGGGGGGGGGGGTACACACCTGGTCGTGCTTCCCGCCACCCCCCCCCCTTGCGCAGACTTGACTGTGTGCGCTTGTTTGTGTGTGTGTGTGTGTGTTGGCTAGTTCGATAACGATTAAGGAAACCTTCATGTGTGCGGTGCCTGTTTTTTTTTTTGTGGGGTGGGGGGGGGCACCATCTTAAACACTGCCGAAACCGGACTCGAGACGAGGATGGGGGCGCTGATGGGTGTCGCCTCACGGGCCTCCTCGCGACGGAACGCCCCGACGGTGGCAGTGATGGCCACTACCTCCTGCACCGGCACTCGAGGCGTCTTTTCCGAACTCTGCCTGCGGTGTAGTGTGTGTGTGTGTGAGGAGGGACAAGGAGACAGCGGCGCGGCTTGAGCGCAGCACAGTGCACGCGAGGAGAGGAGAGGAGGGGGGGCGGCGACGCGGCTCCTGTGGAAGCAAGACGGGAAGGGTGCGTTGGGCACCCGCTACGAGGTGCCGCCGCGACATGGTGTTGATGGTACTCTGTCCTTCTTTAACTGGTGCACTCAAGTCTTGCCCCTGTCCGCTGTCCGAGGCCCTCCGCGATCCGCACGTAATCGCCTCGCGGCCTCAATAGCCCTCTGCATCGCCGTCGTTGCCCCGACTCCGGCCCTTCGCCGCAACGGATGCGCGAACAAGAAGAAAACAAAAGCACAACAACAGCCGTGCTGACGAACCTCACCTTGAACGCTCGACCCTCGCGCTGCGATGCGCGTCACGTGGACGTCCTCTCCGCGCACGCGCTTTCACACGTCTGTTTGTGTGTGCACCAGATCAGGAGCGAACAGCTTGCACCCAATCCTCCGCGCGCGGTGCAACAAGCTGCACGAGCGCTCCGTGGCGTGTGTGTGTGCGTGTGCGTGTGCCTGTTTTCGGCGATGGTGGCAGAGGCCGTGGGGACGACGGGTGCGTTCACGTATCGGCAAGGCGTAGCTTCCCTGCCCCCCCCCCCCTTCCGCCCCATTTCCTTCGGACTCCTCAGGTTTGCATACAGCCTGTCGTGTCCTTCGATCTCTAGTGTCGCTTCTTGGTCCATGTACAACCCCCCGCCCCGCCTTCCCCACCCCCTCCGCGACCTCACAAGCCATCCCCCTTCGCCGCCTCACGGTTGAAAGCTGTAAGTTAACGTTGTTTAAACACACACACAAACACCCACACGTACGCGTACACGAGACGTCTCTCGTGTCACTGGGGAAAGCAGCAGGAGCACCACCATATCGCAAACAAGGGGGGCGCGTCCTGCGTCACCTCCCCACGAGACGCAAATCTCCGTTTATCGTCACTTCCTCTTTTCTATATTCTATTATTTGCTTGTCGTGGGGGGAGGGGCGTCGGCGATGTCGATCTCTTCCACCGTCACCGTCAAGTCCGCCGCGTGGTTGCTTCCGGCGGCTGCGGCAGTCCCTGCTGACGTACCGTCAAACGCTCAAACCCCGGCCCACAGTGAGGGTGCGGCGGAGCTTTCCCGCTCTGCGTCGGAGAACACCGCTGACGTTCCCGCCCCAGGTGCGGGCGGCGGTGTTGATGCGGCCGGCACTACGATCCGAGTATCCCTGCCGCCGTCGCGCCAATCGAGCGGCCGGCGTGGTCTCGGCAAGAGGACCTCGATGGCGTCGCGCCGCCGCAGCAGCACCAGCAGCAGCAGCAGCAGCAGCAGCGTCATCCAGCTACCGTGCCAGCACGAGAAGGTCGTCGCCAAGGTGAAGGTGACGAAGAAAAAGAAGGTGAAGGCGAAGGAGCACACCACCAAGAAAGGCAAAGGGCGGAACGCGGACGCGCTGCAGACGTCGTCGGCACGCGGTGGACCGGAGCCCGCCACCCACATCGGCGACGCGGCGGCTGTTGATGCCGTTGACGAGGCGAATCGAAAGCCGCGCGTGAAAAGCGGTGAACTGCTCGCATCACCTCGCCGTCAAGAGCGTCCCTCGTATCAGCTACCAGTCGCAGACGCCGCCTCTCCGTTCTTGTTGGATGTCGCGAAAGGCGATGAGGCAATGGCCGCGGACTCGGTGAGCACCGTCGCAGCGCCCCAGCGTGGCCTGCCAGTCGCCATGGAGAGTTCTGTGAAGAGGGCGACCTCGACGTGCCTTTCCTGGGATGCGTACCTCGTCGCGCTTGGCGGCCGACTGCTGACTGAGAGCGACGCATACGTCCGCGCTGAAGTGGAGAAGATCCGCGAGAAGGTGAAGCGAATCCTGCAGGCTGTGTGCTCCCATTTTCTGATGCGCGACGAAGCCGCTGGCGTGTGTTTGATGGCTGTGTTGTGCCGCCAGCACGCCTTCCTGTACAGTGCCCCGGGGGAGGCGAAAACCGCCTTGGTGGAGCGCATCATGCAACACGTGAGCGCCACCGGTTTCGACCCGGAGGCCGAAAATGTGAACATCACCTTCGACGCCTCCACGTTTGTCGACGAGATCGCAGGATTCAGGAGCATTGTGGACTTCAAGCAGGATCGCATCCGGTACGTCAGGAACAACACCCTCTGCGGCGATCACACGTACTTTGCCTTTATTGACGAGGTCTGGAAAGCGCACGGTGCGACACTGCAGGTGCTGCTCAACCTCATTCACGAGCGCGTCTTCAAGAAGGAGGGCCGACGTATCCTGCTTCCGCTGTTCTCTTTATTTTGTGCCTCGAACGAGCTTCCCGTCGAGGCGGAGCTCCAGGCCGTGTTCGACAGGATCGTCTTCCGCGTCTTTCTCACCGAGCCACCAACCAAAGATCTGTTGGAGTGGCTCAAGAAGCAGAATGTTGCTGCCCGCGCCGACGGCTCCCACGAGGCGGTGGAGGACACGCTGACAGTAGAGGATGTTGGCTTCCTGCACGTGGCACGGCGCCTGGCCACGTCCTCGAGCGCGGACTGGCTGCACCCCAAGACACCGGCACCGGACCGGGTTTGGGCCATGCTTGAAAGCATTGTGGCCTACACCGACACCTTTGGTGAAGTGAACCGCGCCACCGCACATCAGGACGTTCGCGGCGGCTTCACTGTGACGACGCGGCGGAAGTGCACCCTGTGGGAGACGATCTGGCTGCTCAGCACGTTCTACGGAAGGGCTCCTCACCCGTTCGATCTTCTCGTTTGTCTCTACACGGCGTGGCGCCGGCACGCCGACATTGCCCAGGTGCACAGTTTCGTGGTAAAGCTGCTCCGACGCGCCATGGCGAACGAGGTGAACGAAGACGACTACGAGGCCGAGCTGAAGGTGCTTGACGGGTGCTTCCTCCTGCCAAGTGATGTGATCGCTGAAGTGAAGCTCAAGTGGTCGGAGGCCGACGAGGCGCAGTACAGCAGTCTCAGCATTGACAAGGTGAGGACGGCAGCCTTGAAGCGCGCGAATGCAGCGCAGGCAGCCTTCCTCGCTGATCTGAGAGAGCAGCAATACGAGGAGCAGCAGCACAGGGACTTGCAACGCGAGGAAGAGTTACTCGCGACGCAAAAGCAGTTCGAGGAGGTGGTGAAGGCCAGCAATCAACAGGAGGCGATGGCGCACGCGAAAGTGGAGGCGGCGCGGCACCAGAACGCAGCGGCGCGGGCGTCCGTCGAGCAACGCAAACTGCAGCTGAAAGCGGCCGAGGATGCCGAGGAACTGCGACAGGAGACTACGAAGCTTGCTCTCGCACAGAACGCGCTGGACGCGAGGGAGGCAGCGAACGCGGCTAGGAAAGACGAGGCCACCAATGAGCTGCGGGAACTCATCAAGACCATTCCGAGGAGCGGCGAGACCTCCGAAGAGGTGTTGGAGCAGGCGAGGGCATTGGTGGAGCGTGGGGCTGACATCGGTGAGTGGTATACTCAAGATCACGCTGACACGCTTCTCTCGCAAGTCGTGTTCTACCGCCTTCCAAAGCTCCTGTTCGTTGTGCTGTCGGCAACTTGCGCGCACTCCGACGCAATCATCGACCTCGACGCCAGGGACTCCCACAACTTCTCGACTATTGGTCAGATCCTTCTCGTTCAAAAAAAAGAACCCGTTCTTGTTGCGTGTGACTTGTTGAAAGCCGTTGCGTCCGTCATGAAGAATTTCCCGACGCGCTTCAAGTGCGGCTGGAGTGGACTGGGAGAAGACGACGAACCTGGCGGGTTCCTGTCCATGATCGTCCGCACCGTTTACTTCGACGCGATGCAGCGCACGCTGTTTTCCATCCCGTTCTTCCGAGATGGAAACTTCCAGCACATCGAGCTGGACCTCCCGACCTACAAAAAGCTCCCCCAGGAACTCAAGTCCAAGTTCAAGATGAAGCAGTACTGAAGCGTCACCTGCTTATCAGCGGGTGCACGTCCACACTCGTCATGGAGGAGCATTCCTGCGTCCGATGCGCGACTACCGCGCACCATCTAGTAGTTCTTCTCGGGCTCACCGTTGCGCTCGATACGCTGCACCTCGATACGGTGACACGCACAGAGGCCGGCCAGAGGACGCCAACGACGGCTGTGTGTGTGTGTGTGTGACTGTGGCTGTGCCACCGTTCGCGCGCCCTCAGCCTGCGATGCACAAGCCGGCATCGCTCGTACGGTGCCGTAACGTGCACTGCCGCTCTCTTTCTCCTTTTCTCGCTTTACCTGTATCCGTCCTCTTGCGTGCTTGTGTTGTGTGGCAGGGCTCGCACACAGACGTCGGGGATTTGTGTGATGGGGGAGGGGGGAGGGGGTTGCCAGCGCGCTGATGTGCGAAGCGCGCGACTGCACCAAGTGTTGGCGTGCCGAAAGCCGCTGCTTTTCCATACATGACGTATACGCGTACAGACCACGGTTCTCTGTCCTCCCCTCGCTCACGGCTCCGCTCGCTGCAGTGAAGGAGCTCTGGATCGCCCGTCCCCTGTCGTCACGCACCACCACCGCGTTGGCTTCCTTTCCCTTCCCGCCCGCCCGGACACCCGTCGCTGCTGTGCTCGAGTCGCTTGTCACGCTCTACGTTCTCGCTCTCCACCCCCGTCTGCGGTGTGCCACAGCGGGACGACGGGGACCTCGGCTCCCCTCGGCGGCTCGCTGACGTCAATGCCGTCGCTGGCAGCACCGTCTGCTGCACCTCCCCCTCCCCCCACCCCCGCCTCGTCGTGTTCTTCTCCTCTTGCTGATGCGTGCGCTCACCTTCTTTCACTTCTCGCCTGTTTTGTGTTCTCTGCGCCGTGGCGTTTTCCCCGACTCCCGCCGACGTGTGAGGTGGGTTGAGGTCGAGCTGCGAATGGCACGACGCCCGCCAGCGACGGGCGATGGTTGCGACCGCGACTCATCGAAGCCCCGTTCGGCCACCCTCCGTCTATTGGAGAGTGCACGGCCAGTGGCTGGCCACGCACAGCTGCCACGCCGCCTCGCTCCGCGTGCACGCCTGTGCACAAATGCACGGCCGGCTCAACGGGCACGAAGTCCGTCCTGTGCGGCAACCCGGTGTGGCATCCGTGAGGAATGCGAGCGGCGCTCCTCTTTGAAGCAGCACGCTCCTCACCCCCCTCTCCCCTCCACCTGCCCCTCGCTGCGCACCGGGTGATCGACATCGATGACAGCGACGATGTGCGCATGCCCCCTGCGCGGCCCCGCCGCCCTCGCCCTCTTCTCCTCGCCCACCCACGGCGCAACTTCACTTCTTCTCTCTCTCTTGCTCGCGTGCCTGTTGACCCGTGCACGCCACCGCTGCCGTCTCCCTTCGGACCTCTCCTCGTTTTACCGCCAACTCGGAGGCGGTGGCGCTGCGGGACTCGCCCCTCCGCCCCGCCCCACTTCACCCCACGTCTCCTTCTTCTTCATCGTGGGGAACACCCGTCGCACATCCGCTTCCAGCAGCGCAGTGGACTGGCGAGGGGGCGGGGGGCGTATGGAAGGGAAGGGAAGGGCCGGGGTGCGTCTGCGTGCACTCTGTTGACCGCACATCAGCGCACCTCTCGCCTCTGCACTCCTCCTCCATCTATCGTCACGGCCACCGCCCCCCCCCCTCCCCCGTCGTCGCCACTCTTTCCCGCTCTCGCAGGCACACTGTCCGTCGCCTTCGATTCGAGAGTGTCGTGTGGAGGCGGCACGTGTGTGTGTGTGTGTGTGTGTGCGTGCGAGGGGAGGGAAGGTTGATCAGGTGACACACGCGTATACGCTAGCTTCCTGCCGTTGTGCCCTCATCCTTTTTCCTGCTTTTCTGACGTCTGCCGCGCTGCATCAATGGCGCATCAGCTGACGTCGTGTGCGTCCGCGTCGATAGCAGTCAACGACGCGCACTTCCTTCAACAGCGTGTGCCACAGCGCGCGCCACCACGAAAGGGCAAAAGAATCTCACGTATGAAGCGCCGGTCACGCGGCTCGCCGATGCACCGTGAAAGGGCCGAAACACAGCCTGGCCACGCACACTTGTGCACCCTCCTCACCTCCCCCCCCCCCTCCAGTGCCACGTCGGTCAGACCCGCCCCCCGCCCCCCGCCTGGCACACCGGCCCTCCTTCGCGATGCCACGGGCGATGGCTCAGCACCCTCGGTCGAGCCACAAGCCGCGAAGTGTGCAGAATCCGCCGCGCCTGTTGAGCCACCTCCATCCGCCGCCTCTCCCTCCGGCCCCTCTAACCTCACCACGGCTCCCTCCTCCCATCACAACGATCACGTGTCGTAGGTTCACTCCTCACACACACACACACACACACCTCAACACCACGAAATCCTGTGGCCAGGACGCATCAGCTCTCATGGCGACCAAGCACAGCGTTGCGAGCAACGCCCCCACAGCAGCAGCAGCAGCAGCGAAATGTGCGGAGGCGCCCATGTACGGCAACCCCCACCACGAGCCCGTTGCCATTGCCGTCATGGGCCGCTCCGGCCTGCAGAACTTGGAGTGCTTTCATGATGCGAAGTACTACGACGTGCCGACTCCGTTCGGCGACCCGAGCGGCCAGCTGTGTGTGGCCTGCATCG
>JASAOO010003057.1:0-19672 GCA_030849075.1 Zelonia costaricensis | reverse complement strand
CGGGGGGTGGGGTATTGGGTGGTGGACTGGCTTGTGTGTGCCCCCCTTCCCCCCTCCCCCCCCCCGCTCGCCGAGCAGCAGCGCTGCAAAGGCGGTACAGTCTCACCGCCACAATCTTCACGACGACATCCAGTCTTTTTCGGTGAGAGTGCGCGCACGTGTGTGTGTGTGTCGCTCGTCGGGGTAGACGAAGCGGCCGATACGCCGGCGAGAAGGGCGTCAGCGTCGCTGCCCCCCCCCACTTCTCCGGCGCGGCGATGGCCCCCGCAGCGTCGACCAGCACCATGAAATGCGCCTCCGAAACCCACGCTGTTCGATTCTGCTTTTGCTCTTCTCGTCGCTTCGATGTACGGTGGGTGTGACGTACGTGCCGGCGCAGGGGGTGCGCGCTTGGGCGCTCCGGAGAGCGGAGCCCTGCCTCATCCACCAGATGAAGTGAGGAGGCCCCCCTCCACCCCCCCTTCCTGCCTCGACTGCAGTACACGGCAGCGGGAGATGCGCGGCAGGCACGCATCAGCCGAACGCGAGGCGGAAGAGGATGAAGAAGAGCACAAACGACACGACACCAGTGACGAAAAGCAGGCCCAGCACCTGCTGGAAGCCGAACACAATCACCTCCTCCGACGGCAGCGCCTTGTAGCCCTCCTTTTCAAGTCGATAGCGGAAGTATGGCATGTGATAAACGCCCCACGGCACGGCGACGCGGGTGTTCTCCGCGTACGAGTCGATCCGCTCGAGCCCGCGGCGCGCACGGGGGTCCACCGGTGGGTCGTACCCTTCCAGGACCATCTGGTACGCCATGCGCGACTCGAGGGCGTCGCGGGCGAGAATGCCGTCGAACTTCTCGCCGTCGGTGACGACGGGGCGGACGCTGAAGAAGGGAAAGAGCCGGCGCAGGAGCTGCTGCCGTGCGGCGTTCGCGGTGCCGGCCTGGAAGGGCAGGCGGCCGTCTTCGCAGAGGACCTTGTCGAAGTTGCGCTGCAGCGCCTCGCCGTCCATCACGCGGCGGAAGTACGACGGCGCGGCGATGTTGGGGATTGGGTACAAGGTGACCTCCTTCTTGGTCTCGGGGTGCTGATACTTGAGGATGGTGCAGATGAGTCGCGGCGGGTCGTTGCGCAGGTCCATGATGCCCTTTGTCATCAGCATCGCGCTCTTCGACTTCATCGAGTCCATTTTTTTTTTCGTTCCTTCCGGTGTCAAGACGCGGGTGGAGGGTATAGAGATAGATAGGGAGAGCGTGTGTGTATGTGTGTGTGTGTGTGTGTGTGCTGGCCGCGCGGGTGAAGGCTCGAAACCGCGCTGCGGATGAAAGCAGCCTTGTACACGGGAGACACAAAAACGCTCTGATGATTGCAACACACCGCACGGTGGAGAAGAAGTGTGTTGCCCAAATGCGGGCGACAAGATCGGAGGGGGTGGGAAGAGTCGGCTACAGCGCGATGGCCCGATCGCTCTGCGTGGTGTGTCAGAGCCGGGGATGGCTTGGGTGGGTGCATGGCGGCAGCGCAGGAGCGACAATTCGTGCGCGGCGTTCTTTTCCTTTTGTCTGTTCTCCTCCTCCTTCCTTCTCTGTCTCCCCCACGTACTCCCTGTTGCGGTGCATGTGCGACTGTCCCTGCTGCTGCTGCTGCTGCTGCTGCTGCTGCTCCTGTGTGTTCTGGGCCGCTCTCACTGTTGGTGCGGTGGGCACAGCGATGCGCGATGCCTCCGCTGAGGATGGACCCACGTATGAGAGAGGGACACACACACACAGAGAAACAACTCGCAACGGCATCGTGTTAAAGCCGGTAAACCCAAAACGGCAGACCAGACACACGCACACAAGGGTGAATCACGGACACTCACCTAGACACACACACACACACACAAACACACATATTTATAGATATGTACGAGGAAGACCGGAACAGGCCAGCGCAACAGTTTGAAGCTCAGTCGAGACGGCGGCTTCATCAGTTCCTTTTTTTTTCTTTTCTTCGTGCGGCCTGCACCCGCACCGAGCTCACTGGGTGCGTGTGCACGTCACAAACACGGGGTCGCCCAGGTTGTAGGTAAGCTCGTACAGGGCTGTGTTGTAGTCGGCCCAGTCACGCCGCCGCACCGGCATCAGCGCGGGGTGCCCGTGAACCACCTGCCGGCAGCTCACCATGCACAGGGGTAGCACCGAGGCCCGCCCCTCCGCACTCACCGTGCCCGTCAGCAGCTCCACCCGGTACCGCGGCAGCGGGGTCGAGTACGGCGCCTCCTCCTGCTCGCCCTCCTCCTCGCCGCCGCCCGCCGTCTCCTCGTTCCGGTGATGGTGGTGCTGCTGCTCCGCTCCAGCGGTGGCCGCGGCCGCGCTGCCAGCGCTCTTCAGGCGGGCCTCGCGGCGGGCCACGACGAAGGCGGCGTCGATCTCGGGCCGCACCGCCTGCAGCGCCGTCCGCGCCACCTCCCACACCGTCGTGTCGGCCCAGGTCAGCTGCACCGCCACGGGCCGCTCCACCGCCCCAGCGGCGCCCGCCGAGGCCGGCGATGGTCCTGCGACGGCCGAGGTGAGGGCCTGCCGGATGCCCACCGACGGGGCGCCGAGCACGACGCTGCAGTACTCGCTGCGGGCGGTGATGTCGTGCCCGGGCATGTGGTACAGCCGCACCGCGCACGGACACTCGGTCGTCCGGCGGATGCCGCGGTCGAGTGGGGCGCGTGGCATCCCCGTGGCGGACCCCATCGGGCGGCCGCTGCGGAACGGGACCCCCGCACTGCCGTACGCCGGCGGCGGCGGTGGCGGCGGCGGCAGCGGCGGAGTCGGCAGCACACCAGACATGGCAGAGTCTCTCGTCGCGAGATGGGGCGGCCGCAAACAAGATTCTCTGCGTGTGTCTTTGTGTGTGTGTGTGACACGTCTATGTGCGCGTGTGACCTGACGACAGTGACTCTGTGAAGGCCTGCGCACGTCTGCGTTGGTGTTTGTGTGTGTGTGTGTGTGTGTGTGGAACAGGAGGTGATGGCTTTAGGGAAGAGCTCAAGCCCATTCCAGCGGATACGAAGAGAAAAGTGGACGAACGGGGAGAGGGGGGAGGGAGGGAGGAAGCCATGGTGTGCGGTCACGGTGACTCAGCCATTGAGGGGATGGCGGCGCAAAGAGCCGCCCGGTCACTTCGAGCCAGACAAGAGCTCGAGGCAACCGCGGGAAAAAAACGGCCTTTGGGGGAGAGAGGGGTAGGGTGGGCCACACTCGTACGTAGGCTGCGTCACCTCATCCATTTCACCGCGTCGTTTTCGCGAGTTCCAGCCATGCGACTGCGACAGGCGTGCACCGGTACGCGACACACACGCAGAGATGAGGAAACACGATTACCGCCAAGCACCATCACCGACACAGACACAGACACGACTTTAGACCACGACCAGGGTTGCTCTCGCTGAGGTGGTGGCGGTGGTGGTGGCTCACGGGTGAAGCAGTGTGACGGCGAGGTCGAGCTCCAGCGGGGGCGACAGCCACCGCACGACGCAGTACGGGTCTTCGTCCGGGTCGTCGCGCACGCGCTGCGCCAGCGCCTCGCAGTACTCCTGCGTCACCTTCTTTGCTTTCGCCAGGACAGCGAAGTGCTCCTGCACCGCAGGGGCCTCGACGGGCTCGAGATCCTGCGCCGCACCCCCGGGACTGGCTGTGTCCGCTGCGGGCACTCGCTCTGGCTCCTGTAAACCACCCCCCACCGAGGCGGCTCCCTGCTCGTCGCTGAGCGCCGCCACGTCAGCTGCCACGGCGTGCTCGGACGGCCCCAGCAGCAGCAGCAGGACGACCTTGGAGTTGGACACAACGGCCTGAACCGTGACGCGCCGCACGCGGCCCACCTCCCGCGCAAACCGCACGAGCGCCGTGGGGCTCGGGTGCTGGTGGAAGTCCTGCAGCGCCACCTCCAGCTGCGCCTGCAGCCGCAGCGTCTTGGGAATCACGAACGGTGGCACCAGCGGGCCGAGGAGTCCAAGCACCACATCACTGGCAGGGCCGCGCAGCACGGCGGCAGTGACGCGCGTCGGGTACGTCTCTAGCAGCTGTTCGTACGCATGGGCCGTCTCCAGTGCCGCCCCCACGTGCAGCTCCGACACGGGCGGCAGGACGCACGTCCCCTTGTCGCGCAGGGCATCCCACACCACCGCTACCATCTGCTCGCACGGCCACGTCACGTCGAGCTCGACGAGCGGCACGTTGCTGGGCATCTGGTAGCGACGCGCACTCGCCTGCAGAATGCCGCGCAGCCGCGTCGCCGGCGGCGAGCCCCGCTCTTGGGGAAAGCTGAGTGACGCCGGAGACCCGCCGTCGGGCCCGAAGCTGGCAGGTGAGTGGTTCGCCGTCGACGCGGTCCCGCTGAGGGAACCGGGCCCGCCGTCCAGCAGCGGCGAGGCAGCGGGGCGCAGCTCGGGCGAGCGGCAGGAGCTCGACGACGCCTCAGCGGCAGGCCGCAGCAGGGCCGCCGCGCTGGGCGCCTCCTCGGCGAAAAATGTGCGGTGGCACGCCCCGCGCTGCACGACGCGCTCGTAGCAGGCGTCCGCCATCGCCTCCGCGCCCATGCTGTGCCTCCATGCCACGACCAGGACCGGCTGCAGCCCGACCGCGGCGTAGTCGGTGCGGGACTTGTCGTCGAGGTTCATCTTGTCGAGCAGGAGGTGGCTGTGGCAGCCCTCGGCGACGGCGCGGCGAATCGCGGCGAGGTACGCGGCGCGGCTGCCGACCTCATCCTGGTTGAGCCACCGCGGCGCCGCACCGGCCTCCTCCAGCAGGCAGTAGAGGGCCCGCGCCATGGTCGACTTGCCGCACCCCTGCGGCCCGACCAGCATCACGGCATCCACGCCGTCCACCGCGTCCCCCTCGTCATCCTCCACAGCCTCCTCCTCCTCCTCTTCACGCTCCACCCCGCTGTGGACCTCGCCCGCCCGGCGACCCGCGCCCCGCCCGCCCTCCTGCGTGTTGTTTGGTTGCCCTTCTCCGCCCTCCATCGACGCCGCGCGGCACCCGCGCGGGGGCACGCTCGTTACTCCATTGGCTGCGACGCGCGTGCTGCTCGAGTTGCGGTGCTGGTGCGTCAGTCGCGTTGCCTCGAAGCGCTCCTGATAGGTCAACCAGTGTCCGCGAATGACCTTGAGGGCGACGAGGTCCGTCGACGGCGTGATGAACTTCTCGCGGTGCAGCCAGAGCGCGAAGTCGAGCAAGAAGGGCAGGCGGTGCAGCTCCCACTGCTTGATGCAGAGCCGCGTCTCGCGGGCGAGGCTGCTGACCTTCTTCTTCACCTTGTTGCGCAGCGGCTCGCCGCACAGCCGGTGTGTCACCACGTATTCCTGCACCGTGCGCTCCAGCGAGTGCGGGTAGGCGCGGCACTTCCACACCTGCACCACAGCCGATGCCGACGCGCTGCGCGTGTCGCCGGCGTCAACGTCGTCGTCGCAGCTCGCTGTCGAGCCGTACAAGACGGCGCCGGCGGTGTCGCAGCGGGAGAGCACGGACTGTCGCAGCGCCTCGTACGCCGGTGACCCCAGCGGCACGGCGGCCGAGGCGGCCACAGTGGGCAGGTGGAAGCGCGCGAAGAAGGCAAAGGCCTCTTCGACGCCCATGCACCAGCCCCGCGCCTCGAGCGACGCGTCGAAGGTGATGGCGTAGAACCACAGCGGCATCGCCGGGAGTGCGAGATTTGGGATCGCGGCGAGCACTGGGCTTGTGGAGGCGAGAGACGCCGAGCTCGGCACGCAGGCGTTGGAGTTGGTGCGGCCAACGTGGGTGGAGGTGCACGAGACGGGCGTGGAGAACGCCGACGCGGGCTCGTCGACCGGCGCGCCGTGTGGGGCCGAGGGACTCCGCAGGCGCTCCCAGCCAGAGAGAATCGCGTCGAAGCAGAGCGTGCGCCGGTCCGCGGCAACGCAGGCGTGCAGCGCCGCTCGCACGTCCGGCTCCGCGGCAGCGCCGTCGGGGGCCTCGCTGCTTCCCTCGGCGCCGTCACCTCCGCTTTCCGCGGCTTGGAGCGAGTCCAGCAGGCGGCGCCACAGCCTCGCCATGCGCACGGCGAGGTCGAGGTAGGCCGCCTCCGACGACGCGGCTCCGCCACCGCCTGCGGGGACGCTGCTGCTGTGCACGCTGCCGAGCTCCGCGCTGTCGTGGGGCAGCGGGGGCGGGGAGGCGGAGGGAGATGGCGTCGTCGGGTGACGACCGGGCGCGGAGGGCCTCTTCGCACACGCTGTCTTCCCAGTCGGGGCCGCAGAGGCGGACGGGGTCGACACCGATGACGACGACGCTGACGACGAGGTTGCTGAGCCGCTGCTGCCGCCGCCGCCGGCCGTAGCGCAGTAGCGCATGAGGTCCGTCTCGGGCACCTCGAGACGGGTGACGATGTGTTGGAAGCGGCAGCCCACCACCCAGTACCGCTCCCCCCTCCACGTGAAGGCCGCGATGTGACCCGGCTCCCCGTCGACCTTCTCCAGCGCAATTGCGGACTTGGCCCCTGCGCGGTGAATGGAAAAGACCCCTGTCGCCTCGCGCCAGTGCCCCATCTTGCGCAGCCCGGCCGTGGTCGCGACCCGCGTCCAGTCGTGGTGCGGCGCATGCGGCGCGGGAGGGGCCAGCGGGGAGGTGGCCGGAGTCCCACCTCCGCCGCCCCCACCCAGCTGGCTGGCCGTCCGGCTGTGCGCGACCCCCGCCCCACCCACTGCGCCGCCACCGGGCCACGCCGCCATCGTTGGCGTGCGAGGCGGGGAGGCGCACGAGACCTTCAGCGGAGAATTGCGCGCCTGAAAGGACGCGCGGTCGAAACCGTCTGGGGCGCTGATGGGCGCATCCTCCGGTGTCCTGCCCTCGCTGCCTGCCGCAGTGTCCTCGGCGAGGCCGTCGACCTGCAGCGCCGCCGTCGCCGCGGGGACGTGGGCAAACACGCGGGCCTGCCCCACTGGGATCTGTTCCCACATCTTCTTGTTCTTCTCGTACACGCCGTCGCTGTTGCCGCTGACGAAGCGGTCAACGATGAGGAAGTGGGCGCCGTTGGGCAGCTCGACCGCCGTGGGCTTCAGCTTCACGCGCGGGTTGCCGTGGAAGGTGATGTGGTAGGCGACGTTCACGCACCGGCGCTGTTCCTCGTCCAGCGAGGTGTGGAGGCCTGTGATCGGCGTCGGCGCGGCGTGGGCGAGGCTGTGCTCGTTAGACCCCGACAGAGGTGCGGTGAGTGAGGACCACGAGGCGTGGCGCAGTGCGTCGACATCGCCGCTCGGCCGCCCCCCGGCAGCGCCGGCGTCGTCACTGCGCGGCGGCAGCGCCAGCGCCGGCGGGGGACGCAGATCGGCGTACCCGTACGCGGTGGAGAGGAGGTCCGTGAGGGAGGCGCGTTGGTGCGCCCTCGCCAAGGCCGCTGCCGCCTCCAGCGGTGTGCGCGGCGAGCTCGACGACGCGGCCGCCGAAGGCATGGGGGAGGGAGAAGCGACGAGAGGTTCGGGCTGACGCTGGCACGTGCGCGAGGCTACAGAAGGTTGATGACGCAGCCTGCGTGTGTGTGTGTGTGTGTGTGTGTGTGTATACAGATAGGGGACAACCCTCAGAGTGTACGCCGAGGAGAGGGAAAGATAGAGAGAGCTGTCAAGTGCCGCTGTGCTGAAGCACACCCGCACACGCACGAACGGACTTACGAGGTCAAGCAGTCACACAGAGGACAAGGCCGCCACATTCGATGCCTCTCTCTCTCTCTCTCTCTCCCAACTTCGGCTCGTACTCACAAGGAAGGGTTCGGCGCTCGTATGTGTGTGTGTGTGTGTGTGTGTCCACGAACGTCAACGCTGCCGAGGAGGGAAGGAGGGAAACAGTGTTGCGCTATGACAAGCCGGAGCAAAGGCACACGCGGCTGGCCGCACACAAAACCGACGCAGAGTGCACGTGGGAGATAAATGGAGTTGATTGGAAAGCCAAGATCAGCCGCTACCACGAACCAATGCGAGCTGCAGCTGCCAGTGATGTGATCGACGGCGCGTGTATGACAAAAAAGGGGTTGGGTGGGGGGCGGCGGGCGGTGGCAGACCGCGCTGATCGCCGCTCTATGACTCCCCACCGCGAGCGGACTGGCTGCGGGTGGACAGGAGTGGGACGCAGGGGTGAGGGGGGCGGGGAAGGATGAGGGCGACGCAGTTGCCTGCAGACGAGGAAGAGGCTGGGGCGACAGGACGCAACAGCGCACGGAGACAAACCAAAAAAAGGGGTCTGACTGTTCACGGTGGGGCGGCCCCAACGGCGCGCCAACGTGTGCGACGCGGCCACGGCTCGTCGGCTTCCGCGCTCGCACACAGCGTTCGTGGAGGGCGTCCGGCGGTGCGTGGTGGGCAACGAGCGTGCTGGGCTGCTGCGGCGGGGGTCGGCCGCGAGTTCGAACGCCGGCAGCACCTGCAGGTGAAGGGGAGGAAAGGAGAGAAGGAAGAAGCAGGACGGCGGGAGGGTAGTGGAGATGGTAAGGGCCAGCATCGTGCAGGTGAGAGCCTCCGCCCCGGGGTAACATGGAGCAGGTGCTCAGACGCGTGGTGGCTTCGGCCTGCGTGTACCCTCATCGGCGTTCTTCTCAAAGAACAACACGCAGCGGTCTCTTGTGGCTGCCGTGCTCGAGCACGAGTTTTTCGTCAGCGTGCTTCATACGGGGTACCGAATATGCGGTGTATCCCACAATGCTATGTGCCCTTGTGTGTGTGTGTGTGTGTGTTTGACTCACTTGCCGCTTTGGGTGCACTTCGCTGTGCTCCGTCAGTCTACGTGTTGACGAGTACCCTTCGCACACCCAGCGGCTTCTATGTCCTTGTCTGGTGGGTCACGTGCAGCGCAGCTCCCTCTCCAATTCAGCCTGCCCGCACAAAAAACCACGAGGCCTGCAGGCGCGGTCGAAGGCAGGGAGGGAGATCAGACGCTGGGCACGGAGTCGGTGGGTCGACCTACACATCAACGACCCACCCGCAGGGCGGCCAACAACGCCATCACACGAAGCCTCCTCCTTCCCCCCCCAGCACCACCACCACCATTCATCACGACTCACAAGAGGATATTGCGGATGCTGCAGTAGTGCACCACATCCGCGTCCGTCACCGTCGCGCGGCGGGCCCGCCAGTCGTGCAGGACGTGCCGAATGAGGCAGTCGGCCGCCGCGTCCTTGACCTCGCCGCTGTTCATCAACCCGCGGCCGTAGCGGTCCGTGGCGTCCGCGAAGAAGGCCTCGTCGGGGCAGAAGAAGCGCAGGTACTGGTACGCGACATCCACGTCGAGGTCGGCCCCGCGCTCGCGCATCTCCTCCAGCGTCGCCCGGCCGCCGGAGAAGGCGCGGCGCATTTTCTTGCGCACCTGCTTGTCCGTGTCGTGCAGCGTGATGACACCGTTCTCCTCCGCGCTGCTGCTCATCTTGTGCTCGAGCCCTTTTAGCGCCGGCAGGAACTTGGTGTGGAGCAGCGCCGGCGGCGGCAGCCTCAGCCGCGGCGCGGCGGCGCGGGTGAGGACGAAGAACGGGTCCTGATCGATGGCGCACGGGATGAGGCAGCGCATCGGCTTGCCGGCGTTCTGCAGGACGCGGCGGAAGGCGCCGCTGAAGCCCGGCGCCGCCTGCGTCGCTGGAAAGGCGAGCTTGCCAATGTTGTCCGTGTCCTGCAGGCCGAGTGTGTGCTTCACCGCGTTGGCCGTCATGCTGTGCTGCAGCGGCAGCACGGTGGTGTACATTTCGCCCATGTACGCGGTGTTGCGGAAGATGAATGTGTGGCGCGGGTTGAAGCCGAAGGCGATGATGTCCTTGATGTTGTTGTTGATGAGCTCCTCCGCCCTGGTGCCCTCGAAAGGCACGTCGCGGAACAGGTACTTCTCGTCGTCAGTGATCTGGATGACGAGGGGGAGGTTGAAGACGTCCTGGAGGTACTTGGTGAGCATGAAGGGGAGGACGTGGCCGACGTGCATGCTGCCGGCGCTGGGGCCGCGGCCGGTGTACAGGTAGGCGGAGTGGTGCCCCGGCTGCACGGAGTCCTCGATGTCGGCGAGTGCCTTGTGCAGATCGCGGTGCGAGAAGACGATGTCGCGAGTGAAGAAGTGGTGCAGCGCGGGCGGCGACGTCGACGGCGGCGGTGCCGGTGCGGCGGAGGCACTGCTGTCCTCCGAGTTGGCGGATACGATGGAGGTGGCGCGGTCGCGGTAGGCGGCGATCACGCGGCGCATGTGCTCGCGCGCCGGCTCGTCGACGCGCTCCGCCTTGAAGGTGGTGAGGACACGGTCGTAGTTGATGCCCTGCGGCCCCTTGGCCGCCACCGTCCACGGCGTGATGACGTCCTCCGCGGTGGCCTCGGTGGTGGCGGACGGTGGGGTGGGCGTCGTGCTCGCGTGCCGCCGCACCGCCGCGCTGAGGGCAAGGTGGACTGCCCGTGAAGCCTGCGCAACGCGACGCATGATACTGCGCTGAGCTAGTGAGGAGGAGGCAACGGGGAGGGGAGGAATTGATAAGAAGTGGACGGGAAACGAGGCAGCACGCAAACAGGAGAGAGCGGAGCGTCGACGGTGCTGGGGGAGGTGGGAGGGGCCTTGACGACCGTGCTTCGGGCGGCAATCGAGACGCCGCAGCGGCACAGCCGCGGTGGCCGCTGGAAGTGACCCATCGTGTCGTGGGCGACGAGTGAGCAGTGTTAGCTGCCGGCAGCGAGTTGACGAGACGCGTGTGCGACAAGCACGTTGCTTGACCCAGGCTTGCTGGTGTCTGGTCACGCCTTCCAAGCCGGACACAACTCCGATGGAGAGGACGACGGGTGCACAAGGCAAGCGGTGCGAAGACGTGCGCCGCCGTTCTCGCCACCCCACCGCATTCGCAGGGCGTTGAAGATCAAAAAAGCACACCCAGGTGGAGCAGAACGTTGAACCTTCACGCCCAACAACAAACACACGCGCACACGCACACGCGCGCAAACCTCGTCTGGCGTCTTCCTCGCACCCTCCTTGCTCGTAGACGTTACAGCGACTTCGCTGGGATGTAGGCAGCGAGGCTGAAGTTGCGTGCGTCCAGCACGCTCAGCACGAAGGCGCGTTGATGAGCCAGGAAGACGCTAAACGTCGCCGCCTCCAGCTCCTTCACGGTGGAGAAGAAGCGCGCAAATTTGCGTGCCTCGATGGACACCTCGGCGTCGCGCAGGTCGGCCGGGTTGAGCGGGGCCACGTTGGTGTCCGACCTCTCCCGTGGCGGGGGCAGAACCTTGACGCCGCGGTACTGCAGCACGAAGCGCGCCATCACGTGGTGGGCCAGGATGGTCAAGTTCGCCGTTGGCCACATCACGCGATCCGCTGCCACGCCGTCGCCGCCACCGCCGCCCTCCCCGTCACCGCTGCCTTCGTCGTCAACGCCGCGGTGCCGCTTCCTCGCGTGCTGCCGCAGCTGCAGAGGCTGCCGCTCCCGGTCGCCATCCTCGTCCTCCTCGTCATCCACCTCGCCATGCGCGGCGCTGTGCTGCAGCTCCGCCTTGAAGGTGACGACGTCGGCGGCTGTGTTCTTGACCTTGTCGATGAAAGTTGCGAGTTCGAGCATGTCCGGCACCAGCAGGTGCAGGTTCTCGTGTATGGGCGGCGCCATCATTCCCTTGATTTCTTCGTCGGACAAGATGCGGAGCGGGACATCGAAGCTGACGTCGGGCTGCCGTGCGAGCCCCGGCATCGCGATGCGCCACAGCGGGTGCAGACCGTTGCGAGCGAGGCGGATGATCACCTGCGCCCCTCCGCCCGGGTGCGACTTCTCGCGTGCCTCGGCCTGCTTCACGACGTGGATGAGCTGGGCAAGGTCGAGCACCTCGACGGTGATGGAGTTGTCGGCGTAGCTGGAGCCGCACACCATGTCGCCGAAAATGCTCTGCGGTCGGCAGGTCATCCACATTTGCATGCCGTCCGTCGCGGTGGTGCACGACAAGAAGCGCACGCGGTCATCCTGCAGCCGGACAAGGCAGTTGCGCTGGATGCTGCGGCACACCTGCAGAATGCCCAGCAGCCGCTTCGCGTTGATCAGCGTCGCCTTGAAGCGCATTGGAGCCGAGAAGAAAAAAGGGGGATGTGCAGGTGGGGGCGGGGGTAGCGGGGGGATGAGGCAGCGAGAGTGACACGAGAGGGATCGCACTCACCGAGCCCAAACCCACAATCTATGGACGCGTCGTTCTCTTTACTGCGTGTCTGTGTGGTGGTGTGGTGTGGGCGTGTCCGCAAATAAAGGGCGGCGGCTCGGTGGTGGTAGAAGAGCAGGCGATGGGGCACCCACCTCCTTTCCCCTTTTTATGGTTGTCTGACGAGCGTCGCGGCAGGAGCGTTGGGTCTTCTGCGAAACGGAAGCCTCCTGAGAAGGGCCTCCGATGCAACCGCGCAGACGAGCGGCGGGGGGGGGGGTCGGTCAATGGGGAGAAGAGGAAGACGTGTGAGAAGGGGGAGGGGCGCGACTCCCTGCACCCATCGATACGCGTAACTGCACTTGGTCTGTCAGCAACACCACTGCCTGCTTTCCCAGTCACGTGGAGCTGGCACCCCTGCGGTTCGTAGTCCTGTGTGATGTGTGCCCCTCCGCTATGCGCGAAGAGGGAAGCCGAGCTACACGTGAGCATTGCTGGTGGGTGCTTACACAGCGCGCGCGGAGGGAGCGACGAGACCGCACGCGGGGCACTGTTGCGCACATTCCGTGTTCGTGTGGCTTTCCATGCACGCGCGCTCGCGGCAACCCCAAAGCAGACGAAGGGGGTGGGGATGGGGGTGGGGTGGAGGTGCGGCGCGACGTGAAGCTGCAAAGCAAGGAAAAGGGGAGGTGCGATGAACGGCGTGCGCGTGGACCACTTGACGCGACGAGGTTGTCGGTAGGCTGGATGGGGTGAGAAAGAGGAGGAAGATCAGGGAAGCTTGCGGTGCACGTACATCCAGCTTGGCCCGCAAGTCTCTCTTCATTTTCTCTTCCCCTTTTGCAGCGTCGCGTTGTGTGCCACACTGGAGCACTGTTCTCACTCCTCCTCCCCCACTGGCCTCTCGGCACCGACTAGAGAAGCCGCCATCCCACACACACACACGCACCTACACACACACACACACCCCACACACACAAGACAGAAAGGAAAAGACAAAGACTGCACGCGACTCTGCAATCTTGCACATTCACGTGTGCGTAAACATCCGCTCGCGTGCGTCGCTCTTGTACATCATCACCGCAACCCGCACCTGCACGCTCAAGAAGCGACGGCTGTGCCTTTGTTTGGGGAGTGGTCGACCGCGATGGCGGCCCAGTTGCTCTGCGTGGCCAGCAGGTCGCCCAGCAGACTGCGCAGCACGCCCTCGATCGTCTGCGCCTCGCGCTCCTCGGCGGCAGCGCTGTTGATGTCCAGCGAGCTGTCTGGGTCGTCGCGCTTGTACACGGTCTGGTAGTTGGCGATCAGCTCGACGGAGATGTTTGGGGTGTAGCCGACCTCGCACACGGAGCCGCACTCGGAGCAGACAAGCTCGCCGCGACGGTTGTACATGTTGGACAGGCACGAAAGGCAGAAGGTGTGCCCACACGGCCACAGCGTGCGCGGCTTGTCAAACACGAAGAAGCACTCGTGGCACGTCGACTCCATCTCGAGCGACGCGTGAAACGTCAGAATGTTCGCGACGGCGACGGTGGCGAGCCGCACCGCGTTCACCAGTGCCTTCTCGTGAAGGAAGAGGTCCTCGAGCTGCTCCTCGGTTGACCGGACCGCCGCGTCGACGTAGCTGAGGTCGGCGTCGCACACTTGGCACCCCACGTCCGCCGTCGGTGCCCGTTCGCGGCCAAAGCGGTCGAGAAAGCCCTCGCCGACGTGGTCGATCTCGTCCTCGCTCGCCTGTGACTTGGGGCTCTCTTGATTCGGCTGCTCCGCATCCTTCTCCGGCGCCTCCTCCGCCTCCGGCCCCGTGGACTTCTCGCCCTCCCCGTCCTCCCTCGGAGGCGGCGACACACTGCTCATGGCTCGATTGAGCCGCAGCTGGTGTGACTTGGCGTACTTGTTCACATTGCTCGTCAGCTCGATCGCGTACTGCTCCGCCGTCATGGTGGTGCGGGCCTGCCCGACGGAGAGGAAGTGCGCGTCGCCGGCGAAGTCGCGGATAAGCTGCCGCTGCTCCTCCAGCTCCGCCAGGAGCGCGTTCCGCTGGGCCACGAGCTCGGCGCAGTCCTCCTCCGCCTCACGACGGAACTTCTCGACCAGCTCCGCATCGTCGACGCCGAAGCCCATGAGCGACTCACCACCGTCACTCGCGCTCCGCTCCCCGCCCCCCGCCGCCGCGGCAACCGCGTCGTCCGCGTTCGGGAACTGAAAGCCGGAGTTCAAGAAGTGCGGCAGCGGGAAGGAGCTGCGGCCGCCCAGGGCGTCGTCGTCCTCGCCCCAGATGTCCTCCAGGCCGTCGAGAATATTCTTTGCGGTGCGGCGCAGGCGCACGTGGTCTTCCTCCTCCGGGAAGATGGTGAGGAACTCGTCCAGCAGCTGGTGCTCCGCATCGTCCTTGAGGCGAAACATAAGCCCATCATCCGGCGACATGATCGACGGCGACGGCGACCGCTCCGCCTTCGCCCCCTCCGGGGCATCGCCGGTGCCGGCCGTGCCAGCGCTGCTGGTGCTCTTCAGCAGCAGCCCCGCAGAGGACCACATGTCCGCCGGCGTGGCCCCCGTACGCGGGCGGCGTCCCCTACCGCCGGACTCGCTCGACGGCGCCCCGTCCCGCTCCGCCTCGGCCTCGGCCTCCTCGGCTGCAGCCGCTGCTGCTGCCTGGGCCAGCGCCTCCGCCTCTGCGCTCGCGCCGGCACCCGCGTCCCCACCCGCGGCGCTGGGGTCGAGGCAGGCGGTGTTGCTCAGGCGGCGCCGCGCCCCGGGTGTGGCCGGGGCGGTGGTCGTGGATGAGTTGGTGCTCGCATTGATGCCCGAGTGCGTGCGTGACGCGCCGCTGCTGCGCCCGCCCGCCGTGCTGGACTGCCGGCGAGCCGGGCCGCCCGTCATCTTCCTGCGAGCCGGAGCGCTAGTGGACGCGCCGGTGCTAGTTGGGGGTCCGTGGCTGCCGTCCGCGAGGCTGCCGGCTGCGTTCGCCGCCGCCTGGCCAAGCCGGGAGAGCCGCCGGCGGTGGCGCGTCTCTGCCTCGTCGACCTTCATGGTGTGGCCCAGCGACGAGAGGGAGATGCCAGGGTGATGCGTTGTGCTCAGCGGGTCGCCCTCCCCGCGCGGCGGCCGCCGCTCCTCACCGCCCGCCCCGCTGTGCCCGGACGGCTTGGCGAGGCTCAGCCCGCCCACCGTCGACCCGCGCGGCGGGCTGGTAGTGGACCAGTCGGCCTGCGTCAGGGACGCATTCGCGGACATGGGGCTCAGGTCGTCCACCTTGACCACCACCGGGGAAAGGTCCGCGTCGTGGGCGGAGCCGTACGCGCCGCTGCCAAAGCCGTCGTGTGGCAGGCGCAGCAGCGCGCCCTCGTCGCCCGTCGTGGAGAGGCTCTGGCGAGTGCCGTCTGCGCTGCTGCCACTCCTGTGCGCGCCGCCCGAGGCACCATGAGCACCATCGCTGCCGCTGCCAGCGCCGCTGCGGCGTCCGCGCAGGTTGGGAGAGTCGGGCGAGCTGTGGTGGGTGGCGCTGCTGCCACGCTGCTCGGCCCGACGTGCCTGCAGCCGACGCGCCGCTTCCGCGCGCTGCTCCGGCGTGAGCTCGCTGCCGTAGCGTTTGTCCATGAGCCCCTTCACCATGAAGCCAAGTGGGCTGTCCGCCTTCCCATAGCGCGCCTCGTCCCAGCCGCCGTCGTCGTCGGCGTAGTCCGCGGTGCGGCCGGATGGGGGAAGGTCCGCCTCGCCCCACTGGAAGGAGATGCGGTTGCCCTTCACGATCGGCCACAACACAAAGCGCCGCGGGCTGTGCGGCGTGTCGCCGGTCGCGGAGTCGCTCTCCGGCAACGTCGGGGCCGACGCCGACGACTGCCGCGCGGCCCACAGGAGGCCGTACAAGCCGGGCCGCACGCGCGCCGCGCCGTCGCCGTCGTGGCCGACGCGGAAGTGCCCACTGCGCGTGGTGTAGGAGCGCCGTGGCAGACCGGCGTAGATGCCGCGGTTGTACTTGGTGCGGCCCTGCAGGCGGTGCACCCGCACCAGCTCCACCGCCGAGTAGGGGTGCACATCCAGCACGGACGTGTCGTACAGCTCGGGGTGTGCCGCGTCGCTGGCCGGCACTCGCATCCGTGCCGGCGGAGCCGTGCGCGGCAGCAGCGCCGTCGTAAGGAAGGGCGAGTGCTCCTCGTCGGTCTGCGGCGCTGCGGCGGCGCCAGACGAGGCGCCGGCGCTGGCGCCCTCCATCGCCGTGGCCGCCGTCGCCGCCGCAGGTGGGGACGGCGGAGGGGCCTGCGCGTCGCCCAACACGACGCCCGCCTTGTGCAGTGGAAAGTCAGGCGCGAATGGTGGCATGGACGGCGCCGGCTCAGGCTGCACGGATTGCGGTTGCTGATGCGCCGGCTGTGGTTGCTGTGGCGGCGGTGTGCGGCGTGAGGCGTCCCACTGCATCTGCGCCTGCCGCGCCTGCCGCAGTCGGTCCTGCAGGCGTGCCTCCAGCAGCGAGCGAACCTGCGCAGCGAGGGCGTGCTGGGCGCGGCGCTGAACCTCCTCTGGGCTCAGTCGGAAGTCCGCCTCCGTGACGCCGCGGCCGCCCGCAGTGGACGGCGCCGGCGAGGGCGGGGAGGCCGGCGCGTGCGCGGCGACTTGGCTCGCACGGGTGCCCGTCACGGCAGCCGGTGTCGACGAGGCATCGCGGATGCAGCTCGACGCCCACAGGTTCGCCGGCCGGTCGAGAGGGGCGTTCGCGCCTGTGGCTGCGGTCGCACCCCGCGCGCCACCGCCTCCCGGCTTTGCTGGCGCCACCGGGTACACGTCGAGGGTCCGCACGAGGCGCGTGGTTGTCGGGTCGACCGGCGCCCGCGCAGCGCCGCCGTCCGTGATCGACATCGCTGCTTCACCGAGTAAGAACTGCGACGTGTCCGTTGCAGGTCAAACAGGAGTGTGGGGAGGAGCCGACTGCGGCTGCTCCGTATGCTGTGTATGTGTGTGTGTGTGTGTGCTTGTGTGCGACGCACCACTGTGGCAGATCGATCAGGTAAACGAAGGCGAGGCGAAGTACCCAGAGGTCAGTGTTGGCACACCCGTGTGCGGCACCTCGAGCAGGGCTGGACTCCCTCAGCACAGTGTTGCGCATGGCGACGTGTCATGCGTCGTTGCAGCAGGTGCCCATTCACCAGGCTTCCTCTGTTCATCTTCCTCCGCGACTGGAAACTTGCCCACGAGTCCGTCAGAAGAACAAGTCCCCCCAAGACGTGCTGAAGCTCCAGCGCACCTTCACTCTCTTCTTCATTGCGATTCAAAATTAAACGTGCATTGAAGACGCCGATTTCTGCAAGGAGGACGTCTGTCTCGTTCGTTTCGCTGGCGGTGCTTGCGAGGCACACAACGCGCGTCAGTCCCCCACAACACACACACACACAGACACATCTTCGCTTGTAGACAAATGCACGCGTAAACACGGCGAGGACGCACCTCTGCACCCGGAGCCGATGTGGGGGTGCGGTCCACTGCCACGAAAACGGACACAGAGATGCACGCCGGGTACGCGACACGAGGGCATACTGGGAGACACGCATGAGAACCACAGATCCGGCCGAGTCGCGGCGTGCCGCGCGGGTGTTCGGTCCCACCGCTCACGACCGCGTCAGGCTCCAGCAAGCGTCCACGTTCAGGCAGCTGCCCGAGATGTACTTGGCCTTCTCGGAGCACAGGAAGAGCACCACGTCGGCAATCTCGGCAGGCGTGGACTCGCGCTGGTACAGCGGCACCTTGCGGCGGTACTCCTCGTGCAGCGCTGCCGGCATGTCGACCGGTAGTGCCGACAGTCCCGGGCCAACGCCGTTCACGCGGATGCGCAGCGGTGCCAGCTCCAAGGCGGCGGAGCGGGTGAGCCCCTCGAGCGCGGCCTTGCCCATCGTGTACATTGTGAAGCTGTGCAGCGGCTGGTGCGTCATGGCGTCCACCATGTTGATGATAGCGTAGTTGTCGCACCGCTGCTCCGCCGGCGTGTCTGCGACGCGCTGAGCGAAGGCGGTGGTGAGGAAGTACGGCGCGATGGCGTTGGAGCCGAAAAGGTCGGAAGCCGCGGCAGAGACGTCCTCGGTGCTGCCCACCAGCGGGGTGGGGTAATACGCCGAGGCGTTGTTGACCAGCACGTCGCACCGACCCCACTGCGCGTAGCAGGCCGCGATGAGCTCCACACAACGCGCGGAGAGGGACAGCGGTGGGTCGGCATCAGCGCTGGCAGGCACGGCGGACGTGCCCAGGTCCGCCTTCACCACCGCCGCGCTGTCCGGCCGCTTTGAGTTGAAGTCGGCAGCCAGCGCCTTGGCCTCCTCCGCGGACTTGCTGTAGTGCAGCATCACTGCGTAGCCCTCCGCGTGAAGGGCCTCGGCAATACCGCGGCCGATGCGCTTCGCGGCGCCCGTCACGAGTGCCACGGGTGCACCAGCGGAGGCCATGTCTTCGATAAAAGATGGAAAGAAAACGGAAAATAGGAGGCGTCGATGAGGAGAAGTGTTGAGAGTGGGTGAAGGGGGGGGGGACGGCGCTTGTCGAGTGGTAACGAGGGCCACAGAGAAAGTCGCACGCAGCACAACTCGAGGGACAGCTCCGCCACGCGGGACCGTTCGGTGCAGTGCTGTACGCAGTGAGCGCCGAGGAGGCCGCAGACAAAGATGGGAAACGTACAACCAGCGGGGAAAGAGGGGCGGGGGAGAGAGAACTGGGGTGGTGGACTGCAAGTGTCTCATGCACGGCAAGCAAGCCCGTCAAGGGGCTGGCGCCCGACCTCGCCGCAGTTTCATCATAGCGAAAGACGGGCAGGGTTGCGTAGTACGCTGCCCTTGCAAGCACCTACGCACAGACTCACCCGGCGAGAGAGGAGGTCGCAGACGGACGGCACCTTAAAAGACGTTTGCTGGCTCTGCGCTCACATGGACGCAGGCGACAAGATCCTCGGTACGCGTCAACAGAAACGTGATAAGGGAAGGGTGAGGTAATGAGCGTGAAACAATATGGCAGACGCGCAGGGCGGATGCCGCTCGAGGCGTCGCAGATGGGCTCGTGCATCACCTTCAAACATGAAATCGATAATAAACGCGGAGTCGAATGGCGGGAGGTGCGGGGTACGTACCTTGAAACCGGCCCCGTCGATGTGGGACCAGCACAGCTCACCGCCGCGCATCGATAGTCGGTCAGCGCGGCGTGCCCATCAGACACAAACTTTCGTCCACAGCGCTACTTTTCGTGGCATGCGGCAAACACCACAGAACACACTCCGTCATGGGGTGCTGGTGCGTTCGAAGGAGCGCGTGAGTGACAATCACATCTTCATCCACTTTGGGAAGCACAGGATTGCATACCAGCCCGCGTAGCACCTCAGACAGTGGATCTACATGAACTCACCTCCCACGGCACCGCGCCTCGGTGGCGAATGCACGGCGCGCCTTCACGTGTGGTGGACGCCACTCACCGCAGCAAATCCCAGAACTCCTTCGCACCGCGGCGGCCCAGCGCCTCCACCATCCCGCGGAACACAGAGTCCGGTCGGTTTGCCAGCTCGCGCGGGCTGCCCATCTCCGCCACCACGCCGTGGTCCATC
>JASAOO010003056.1:4353-19659 GCA_030849075.1 Zelonia costaricensis | reverse complement strand
AAAGAAGACATGAATGGAATCACAACGAGCAAAGGCCGGCACAGCGCACAAGAAGCCGCGGAAGAGGGCAACACAACAACAACAATAACCAAACAAAGAACCCGGGCGTGTGCCCTGGAGAAGGACGCGGATGACAGGGGCCAACACGGAGAAGTAAGAAAAAAAAGGGAGCAGAAAGCAGCTGCAGCGCACCAAAACGGAAAGGCGCAAAACGGCAGCGTCACACTTCAGACTCGCAGAACAAAGGAAATCGCCGTGCACGTGCCGCGGTGATGAGGGAGCGGGGGAGTGTGAACAGTGAGGGTGGAGGAGGAGACGGATGGCCGGGGGGAGACGGGAAAGGGGGGACGCTCGGCCAGGGAGCGGAAGGTTGTGAGAAGAGAACGGCGAGGACACGTGAGGCGCGGTACGGGAGGGGGGGGGGGAGTCACAGATCGCCGTACCCGGAGAGATCGAGAAAGCGAAAAGGAGCTGGAGAGCGAAAAAAGGAACCTGCACAGTAACCTCGTCGGAGTGCTCCACTCAATTGGGGGCTATCAATGCACGTGCGCAACTCGGCTGCGGCGTCTCCTGGAACTGTCCCAAAGGTGCGATGCGGCGTGCGCGGGGGGTTGGTTAGTGGCTCTCTGCATACACTTCTTCTTTTGTTGCTGTTGTTGAATTGTAGGGTTTTGATGTGAAGAGGTCAGCTGTGAGCGTGTGAGGAGGGAGGGGGGAGCTGGTGGGCGACAGTACGAAGTCGCCTCGTTCCTCTGTGCCCAAAACTGTCGTTTCCTTTCGTTCCGCCTCGTGTGCGCTGCGTGGGAGGGCGGGCTAGGGGAAGACGGCGAGGATTAAGAGCGCACACGTCGAAAGAAAAAAGAAACGCACGGGTGAGAGTGGTGAGCAGAGTGCCCCCCGCAGTGGTTCTGGGGAGGGACGATGAACGTGTTTGTGGCGCGGCGCTCACGCGGGGGGACGTGCAGGGGAGGTGTGTGAAAGAATGCGACATTTCATGTGTGTGTGTTTGTGTGTGTGTGTGTGTGTGTGTGGTGTTACACGTCAAAGGAAAGGGAAAAAGACGAGAAAGGATTGCGTGGAAGAGAAGGAGGACAACAAGTGGATGGCATTGTTTGCGATTGGGGAAGTTCAGGATTTTGCACACCGCTACAACGCTCTGCATTGACGGCGGCGTCAAAAGGGGAGAAGCGAGGGGGGAGTTCAGCTCTGCTGCTTCGCCATCCCCCATTATCGGGGGAGCGCCACAAGGGAGGCCGACGCGCAGACACACCCACCCGTACGGTTAGCGCCGCAAGCGCAAGCTTCAACCCCCCCCCCTGCGCCGCCACGACCTCCATCTGCAAAGACGCGGTGTGCGTCCGACAATGCAGCCTCAACCCCACCGCGACGGGTCGCAGGAGAGTGCGCCGTGTAACAACCTGACGGAAGAGACGCTGCAGCCGCAGCCGCACTTCACCGGTGCGCTTGCGGCGACGCCGGCGCACCTGTTTTCCTCCCTGTGCCGTGCGTGGCCTTCACATCGAGCCTCGCGTGCAAGCTCCACCGCGAAAGGAGAACGCGGCGCGGGGATGTCTGCGGGTGCGGGTCGATGTGCAAGGCGTGCACAACTCCTTGAAGCACATACGCTGCACTCGTGCGCGCGTGCGCTATATGCCTGCCTTCGGTGCCGTTGACGCGGAGTGCACCGGCTCTTTCTGTCTTTTTTTTTTTCGTCCTTCACTTTCCTCTTTGTTTTTTTTTTCTTGGGTAGTTCACCATTTTTCAACTAACCGCTGCTACACACACACACACATATACACACATACACAGACACTTCCCAGAAGAAAGAAAAAACGCAGGACACTCGCGTTCTTTGAGAAGCGCCTCCCGTGCCGCCCCTTCCCTCGCCCTGTCCCGCAGTAACAGTATCGCTTGATATCTCCGGTGGCACACCTGTTTACCTTCTCCGCTCCTCCGATGTTTGTGCTCCCCCACCCCATCTCCCACCTCGGCGCCTTCTCCCTGGAAAGGCTGTCAGAGAGGCGTTGCCGCTGTTTCCCTGGCCGAGGCACCACAACACCCTCTCCCGCCCTCGCTCCGCACAACTCGGTAGCTTCTTGCTTGTCTCCGAGCGACAGACGGGTGCTCGCACCTCAAGCGTGCAGAGCGCCAGTGCCAACCGGCGCGTCTTCACATCCTTTTTTTGAGTTTCCCTCTTGTCCTGCAGCGTTCGTGGTGTGATGCCGCGCTGGGTGCATTGGGTTCTGCGCGGAGAGCGACCACCCCGCGGTCGTCCCCGTCAACGTTGGGGAACAAGGTCGCCATGAGAAAGGCGAGGAGGGAGAGTTGACATCTAGAACAACAAAAAAAAAGACAAGAAGAAGAACATGAGAGTCGACGGCAAAACTCGTGCAGTGCGAAGGCGGCACGAGAACGGGAAATCAGGAGACAAAAAGGAGCCCACAAAGGAACGTGGGACAACGCGGTATTGTGCCTCGACAGTGCTGTTAGGGTGGGGCAGGGAGTGGCGGAGGGAGTGGGGGGCGGGGCGGGGCTGGCCAGGTGTGGTCGGGCTACCGCACACACACACACACACACACACACACAACCGAGCACTCACACACGCGTTCAGGCATGCGCCCATCAACGGCAAACGTGGTCACAGGGATTGAGGGGGGAGGAGAGAAGATAGGGAGGGAGAGACGAGGAGAGGAGGGAGGTGGGGTGCGGGTGGCAGACGCGGAAGGACGTACGAAGGGAAAACACGGCATGGCAGCGACATTCACAGACACAGCACGCAACGACGACAGGAGAGAAAAAAGGGAGGAGGAGAAGAAGAAGATGCAATCCATACAGTGCTACCATAAGTGGCCCACCACCACAGCAACAACAGCGATAACCACACGCAGACAGACAGACACAAACGCCCACGTGTACACCACCACACAAACACAAACACGTGCGCGTCCGCAAACGGATGCTCACCGGGCGGCTAATGCGCGCCTGCTGGTTCCTTCTTCTTCTTTTCTTTGGTTTGCCTCTGCCAACGGCGCTCCCGCTGCGCACTCAAGTGCGGACAGCGGACGTGTGTGGATAGTGCTGTCAGGCAAGGGAAGCGAACTCGAATACGTGGTGGACAGCGAGACTGCGGCGCGAGACAACGCGTCAACAACTGGAACAAGGTGAATGCACAAGAGAAAACAAGTCCAACGACACCGTCAAGGGTACACATCGGCTGTCATGAGCGCAAAAGCACGGACACCCCCGACACACTCGCGCAGACACACACGCAGCAAGCGAGAAACACAACAAGAAAAACACAGACTCGAGCGCAACAAGAACAGCGGCACACCCGCGCCCCAGAACCCGTGTCGCCGGTGCGCAAGCCCCGATCTGCCGCAGTGGATACGACGCGCTCGCACACCCGCACGCAAACGCACACACAGAGGGGCAGAGAGTGACTCAGAGAGCACACACACACACGCACACAAACAAGCACACGTACACACACACACACACACACACCCTCCAACGCACAGGGTTGGAGGAGAACAATAAGAGGCAGACACACAGAGTCGGGAAAACGAGGAAAGACGACAAGCCGACAGGCGCGCACCGGTGCATCGACAGCGATCACCGAAGACGCACGCACACGCGCGAGTGGCTCACAACAACCGAATAAAAAACGGAAACGAAGAAAAAAGACTGAGAATCACAGAGAGGTGCGGCGCGGGGCAGGGGGGCAGGGGGGCGGGGGGGCGAGAAAGACGGAGAAAGGCACCTCGTCTGCGAGCGCGTCCAGGTGGGTATCCATGTATTATGGATTGGAGGGGGAGAGAAAAACGAAAGAGGCGGGCTCAGGAATATGCAGAGCGGGTGGGTACAGAAAGATGAAGTTCGAGCTGAGGGCAGGGGGAGGGACGTGGGGGCAGTGGAACAAGGGCAGCGGGGTGCACAAGGAAAAAAAGGGAGAAAAAAAAAAACAGCTGGGACCTGCTGCAGCAGCGGAGGCTCGAGACCCAGCAGGAGGTCTCCCCTGCGGACTTATCCCGTTGACCTCAACGGTGCCGCCACTTGCCCTACGACCAGCGCGAGCCGGCCAAGACGCTTCCGCGCGCAGGGGGGGGCCTGCAATTGCAACCTGTGTCCCCTCTCCCCTTCTGTGGTCCCTGCCATGCTTCGTTCACCCTCGCGCGCGCAGCACCGGTAGCTCGTCGCGCCTTCGCTGTTCCCCTTCCCCCTGGTCGCCTGCCTCCATGCCAGGCCTAGTGTTCCTCTGCGAGCGTATGCACCCTTGTGCTCATGAGCGGGCATGTGTGTGCATGCGTGTGCATCCGGTGTGTGTGTGTGTGTGTGTGTGTGTTCGTGTTTTTGATGGGCGTGTCTGCGCCCTCCTTCGCCCTCTCTCTCTCTTTCGCTGCCGGCTTCATCCTCGTTGTCCATCGCCACCATCCCCTCTCCCGCTTTCCCCCTTTTTCCGTCGTGTTTTCGTTTCACCGAATGGACGCGCGAACACGAAGTCACGCAGGGGGGGGGGAAGAGGATCTCTCAGACATGCGGTAAGAGGGGAGAGGGGGGTTGGTTGGTTCATGGACAGTGGGTGACGAGTCCAGCCAGCGACACGCGTCAGCCGTTGCGGCGCTCTGAAAGCCAANGGGGGGGGGCGCGGAAAGACGGGCGTTGCTGCACCCTGGTGGATTGAAAACTCCTTCTTCTTCTTTCACTACGACAAGAAAGAAGTAAACCAACAACGCACCAGAGAAGAAAAAATGAAACAAGGACAAGGACAAGGACAAGGACAGGAGAACAAATCGGAATGGGGGTGGGGGTGGGGGAGATCGAAGAGGGAGGGAAGGCCAAGCACCCGACAAGACCGACCGTGTTGTGAAGCAAGGAGCGAACCTCAAATCACACACAACGGCGACACAGGCTTGACAGGAGCCAGGTGCAAAGTGCCACGACATGGCCAGCGTGGCGACGTCACATTCCGGCATCCGAAAGGAAGACCAACGTGGAAAGAAAACAAAGAACACAGGAGCGAAAAGGGGGTGAGGGGGAAAGGCAAACGAAAAGAAAGGAGCGACTTCAGCGCAGGACCGTCACCTCTCGGGCGGTATGTGTGTTTGTGTGTCTGTGTGTGTGTGTCTAGTACATCAAAAACGGGCCAGGTGCGAGCTTCAAGTTTCTTGCTTCCTCTTCTTCTCGCTCTGTCCTCTGCTACGCGGTGGGTTTCCGGGGGTGGCGCGTGCTGTTGTTCGAGAGGAGGGGAGAGGGGGACAACCGATCGAGGCGAGCAGAGGAGTCCAGGCGAAAGGGGACGAGGGGAGGAGGAACACCGAAATGGGGGCGGGGGGAGGGGGGGCCGCGGCAGGCAAGACGAGAACAAACTACAAAGAAGTAAGCGATAAGAGGCGGCCTGTCAGCTTTTTGTTTTTTGTGGCTCCCGCGTTCGAACGTACTCCCGCCCGCTCCTCTCACGCACCCATACACACAGCGCCTTCAGCCTCCCCCCCCCCCTCCCCACCCTTTTCTGTGGTTTCGGCCTCCACCGGTCTGCGGCGCGTGGACCGTGCGCAGCGGGACACCCACCCACCCTGGCACTTGCGGGCAACGCACCTCCCCGGCGGCCCAGCTCGACCACCCTCTCCCTCTCTGTGCGCACCCTGCCTTCCCCACCTTCCCGCACTAGCGCCGTCTCCGACGCCGCCTCAGCCGCGAAAACACACACACACACGACATCAGCGGCAAACGAGAAGCGCGAGATGACACCGGCGATTCGGCAAGGAGGAGATGGAGGGAGAGGGCGTGCGACGTCGCACTCGACAGAGAGGAGGATAGCTCGAGGTGGAGAGAGATGGAAAGAAAGGAAACATGAAGAGGGCGGGGTGGCTTCTCCTCTCACGCTTCTACTTGCTAACCAGCTTGGACTTCTGGGCGTCCGTCATGGCGTCCACCTCGGCGGAGAGGAAGCGGAAGAGGTCTGCCGGGAGGTCCTTGTTGTTCGGCAGCTTCGTCGCCGCATCGTGCAGCTCGTCGAAGTACGGGTGACACAGCGCCTCGTACGGCTTGGTGCGCTCCTCCGGCAGGTACTGCAGCAGCCCGCTGAGAAGGTCGTACGCCTCCTTGGCGTCCTTCATCTGTGACTGGTCACGGAACACGTTGCTCCACGGGATGCCCTTGCTATTGTACAGATCCACGTCCGTGTGGGACGGGTTCAGCTTCCGCAGCACCTCGCGGGAGGGGCGACCCAGCACCCGCACAATCTCGTGCAACTGGCCAGCACTGTTGTCGCCGCGGAAGATGGGCTCGCCCAGCATCATCTCCGCGAAGATGCAGCCAACAGACCAGATGTCCACCGAGGTGGTGTAGTGCTGGTTGCCGAAGATGAGCTCGGGTGCGCGGTAGTAGCGGGAGCAGATGTACGCCACGTTCGGCTCCGACGGCGACAGTTTCTTCGCGCTCCCAAAGTCGCACAGCTTCAGCGTCCCCTCCGCCTCGTTGACGAGCACGTTGTGCGGCTTGATGTCGCGGTGGCACACGTTGACGGAGGGGAGGTGCAGGCAGCCGATGCTGCGGATCAGCTGGAAGAGGAAGACCTTGATGAGGATCGGCGGCGGGGCGGCCTGGCGGCGGTAGTAGTTGCGGCAGCACCGATGCAGCGTGTCCGGCACGAACTCCATCACCACGTTGAGGTAGATGTCGCGACGGTTGCGCTCGCCCAGGGTGTAGAAGTAGCTCAGCAGCTGGACGATGTTGGGGTGGTGCAGCACGGCGAGGTCCTGCATGATCTGCAGCTCGCGGTTGCGGAAGCGTGGGTCCTGAATGACCTTCTTGATCGCCACACTCATGCCCGTCGACTTCTCCTTGCCTAGCTGCACTGTGCCGAAGGTACCCTGCCCAGCCATGCGCTCCACCTGGAAGCGGTCCATCTCCTTGCGACTCCGCTCATCCGCGGCATCGGCGGCGTTGAGCGTCATGGTGTCGCTGGGTTGGGCGGACGGGGCGGTGGAGTTTGATTTTTTCTTGTTGCTTGGGCTGAGCTTGGTGGTGAGCTTCTCAAAGAAGGAGGGCGTAGTGCTGGGTTGGGGCCCGTGAGACGGACCGGACGGAGGGGGAGAAGAATGAGGGGAGGAGGGTGTGGTGGAGGGGGGAGGGGGCAGATGGGCGGCGGCGTGGGTGGGTGGGGGGGAGGCGAAAGAGGTCCTCCGACGGTCTAACACGCACACGCACACACGGAGATAAAAAGAAACGACAATTGAGGGAAACACAGNGAGCTCACGCCCGCCGGGCGGGGGGGGGAGGGCACACACACGAGTTGCGGCCGAGAAGCGAACACGCAGTCGGGGTGTGTGAGGGGGAAGGGGGAAGGGGGAAGGGTTTCGCGTAAGCCTGCGCTTCTGCCTGAAGTGTAGAAGCAAGGACAAAGGGAGGCGAGGGGGGGGCCTCTGCAGCGGAGCGAGAGAAGCGTGGGGAGGGGGGCGAGTACAATGACAGGGAGGAGGTGTCCGCTACTCCAGTTGCAGCCTACCCGTATGCGCACTAGGCGGCTCAGACAGAGAGAGGGCGGGGGAGGGAGTGCGAGAAAGAAGGAGAACCTGTGAGACAAGAAAACCCAAAAAAAGAGCAAACAAACAAGAGAGAGAAAGAAGAAGGGTCTGTGGCCGAGGTCAACGCTGATGTCCGTCTTCTTGCCTGATGTGTGCGGTTCCTTATTGGAGAGAGAGAGAGGGGCAGTGATGGGGGATAGAGGGGCGAGGGTATTCTTCAACCCTTCCGTGCGCGTTCCGTTCCTTCGTTCTTCCGTCGGCTTTTTTTTTTTGAGGCTTGCGTGTGTGTGCTCGGGTGGGAGAGGCGTGTAGGGCAGCGCACACACACACACACACACAGAATGCGTACAAGGTAGGAGGAGGGGGGCGCAGAACGGAAAAGGGGAGCGAAGAGGGCGGAAGAGTGCGCAGGGGAGGAGGGAGGGGGGTGGGTGTATAAGAGGTGGCGCGGGTCTCCTGTGCAAGCCTCGTGCCGAACAACGTGTCCGTCTGTCTGTCACTCGCGCGTCCACGGATCGGAGGACGTGCAGGCGATGGGGGGGTGGGGAGGGGAGGGGAGGAGGGTGCGGGTAAAGTGGCAGAAGAGGTCCGTCGCGGTCGCCTCTGTGTGCCCGGGGTGGGGAGAAAGAGAGGAGAGGGACAAGGGGGAGAGGCTCTGGCACGGGGAGGACTGGGCACGAGGAGTCGCCGGTACGACCTCGATGCGACTCTTCCTCAGCCACCAACAGCAGCCCGACGGCGGCTTAGGAGAAGGAAGAAGCGGTGAGGCAAGTGAAGGTGGACGATGCCGTTCCGCAGTCAAGGTCACGAGGGACTCGCACGCACACCGTTGCGCACGCACACGCAGTCACGATGGCAGCAACAAACTGCACAGATAAAAAGAAGACCAAGTTTTGCGAACCCCAGTCACACACACACACACACGAACACACGCAAGTCTGACACGAGCGGCAGCGCGGTAGGACCACACAAAGGGTGGACAAGAAGAGCGTGAGAGAGAGGGGGGAGGAGATACACCGAAAGGGAAGAGGAGCACAAGAGGAGCCTGGCGGGAGGGTTGAGTGGGGCGGAGAAGGCGGCGGCGGCGGCGATGGGGGAAGGCGAGGGAAGGGAAGGAAAGGGAGAAACACGGGACTGGTTTCACTAAACCCCGTGAGTCATGAGAAAACAAACATCAGATGCGTTTTGGTTGTTGTTTTGGTGGGAAAGGCGTGTGTGTGTGAGAGTGTGTTTGTGTGTGCGACAGAGAAGTGTGGGTGACAAATGTCCAAGTCACAGAGGATCGAAGTGGAATAGTTGAGATGCGAGAGATGAGAGAACGCGGTGAAGCAAGCACAAGTGCGGCCGGGGAGGCAGGGTGGGCGGACCACTCACCTGACACGCAAGGCGGAACTGGCAAGCAGCAGCGGGCCGCTGCGTACCGCAGCATTCTTTGTTTCATCGCGACTGCTTGTGTGGGAGCTCCCGTGCGGAGGGTAGCAACGTGAAGATCGAATCCCTCTTGCAAGCTCTCCTTCTTTTCTTCACCTTCTGCGTCATTCGGAGCTTTCGCACTTCCAGAGTATCGCGATGCTCCCCTATCGCGGAGCGCGTTCTTCTGCAAGACTGGGAGCTGGAAAGGCGTGCGGGGGAGGGGGAGGGAGACGGTTGGGGGGTGGGGAGTGGGCAGTGCAGCTGCGAGGACTCCACGTTCGCATGCCTGCGACACGCAAGACTCCGCCCCTTTCGACGAGGTGCTTGGGGCCCAGGCGCCATTCACGTCCGGGGCGTCGTCGCAGAGAGACGGACTGGACCAGAGCAAGTTGGAAGAAGGCAACTTGAACAGAAGAACACTCAATCAGCAACGAAAAGCGATAACGGAAATCAAACAAAGAAGGCGCAAGGCGCTAAAAAAGGCATGCCGAGAGCGAGCGACCACTTCTTCTTTCCCCCCCCCCCCTTCCTCCCTTCTCGTGCTTCCCCACGGCACACAGTCCACAAGGGGGGGGAGAGGGATAGCACACGCGGCCGGAACGCCACAGCCGTGCGATGACGTCAATCATGAGAAAGGTGCTGTAAGAACGATGACGGCGCTGCCGAGAAGACCGGAGCTGAGCGAAAACAAAACCAAAAACACGGCGCGACAGGACAGACAAGGTGGGTGGGGGGGGGGGCGGGGGGGGCCACCCTGACGCAGCACGCCGGAAGCGGGGTGGAGAAGGTGTGACAACCCACAGGCGCCTTCACTTGGCGACACCGCCATCTCCTCACGCCGGCCCTCTGCCGTCCTGCGAGAGGTGCACGGCGATCTTCTTGTTCCAGTAGCGATCGAATGCGGCCTCCGTCTCCCGCAGACCCTGCGCCAGGCTCACCTGCGTCGTGTCGAACACCTCGACGTCGCCGTGGTACGGCAGGTGGCGCAGGTGGCGCAGCTTTGCCTCCACGTTGAGCTGACTCGCCACCCGCTTCTCGGCAGCCTCGCGGCTAAGGTGGTTGCGCATCATCACCCGGTCCACCGCCGTGACCGTGGTGCAGTGCGTCATCCAGACATCCGTGGTCAGCCCCAGCACCTCCGCCATCTCGCACAGAAGCGCCGCCTCGATGATGATCAGGCCGACGCCCACGCACGGCGTCGCGGCGGCGGGGCAACCCGGCGTTGACGTGGTCGCCGGGGAGAAGCCGGCGGTCGGACTCCCGACTCCCGGTGGCACGCACGACCCAGCAGTCACCCTGGCAGGTGTGGTGGCCGGCGACGTGGAGAGCGTGGGTGGTGGTGCGCCGCCTCGCAGACGCGTGCACACCGTAGCGTATTCGGCTTTGATGGCGGCGGTGATGTAGGGCCAGCAAATCGCGTTGAGCTCCTGTAACTTGTGCTCCTCTGAAAACGCAATCTCGCCAAGCACCCGGCGGTCAATCATGGGTAGAGCCGCTGCAGTGCCCGCTGTCGGAGTGCGCCGCCCCGACGACTCGCCGAGCTGTGACGGCGATGGCACAGCTGCTGCTTCGCCGGTTGGTTTCGACAGGATTGACGACCCAAAGTGCTGCAGGACCTCGAAGTAGCAGGGCTTGCCTGGCTCGTAGATGCCGTGGCCCACAAGATCGGCGTTGATGTAGTGCACCGCCACAGACACCGGCGTGGCGGCGTCCGGTGAGGTGCGAGTGCCGGCGACAGCAACAGCAGCAGCAGCAGCAGACGATGAAGATGATGCAACCGTGGCGGCGGCAGGAGTGGGGTGTGCGATTGTCGCCTGGCGCTGCTGGGCCACCTCGACGAGGTGCTTGCACCGCGACGTCTTTCCGCTCGCGATCGTGCCGGTGAAGCCAATCGTGCGAATGGCCTTCATGGTGAGAGAGGCCCGTGAGGATTGGCAACAACAAGAAAAAGGTAAACGTGTGCTTCTGCGGATGTACAAGTGGGCGCCTTACGTGGGGAGACGGAGCAGGAGATGGCGCGGCAACCCGGAAGACAAGTGGAGCGCTGCGTGTGTGTGTGTGTGTGTGTCTGCGCTTGTGTGTTTCTGCTTGTGCGTGGGCGCCAAGAACTGGGAGCGAAAAAGAAAAGCGGAGGCAACACTTGCGAGATGAAGTGCACGGGTCGTCTCTGAGTGATGGAGGCAGTAGAGACGAAGAGGGGGCGATCAAGTCGAGGTTCAGCGCGATGAGGATAAAGCCGTGGTGGCCGCGAGCGCCTGGTGCCGGCGATGCATCGAGTACGCAGGACACACACGCGTAAAGGACGTGCTTCCACCCCCCCCCGCCGTGAAGCGAACCTTTTTTTTCCTTTTCTACGACGCGGAGCAAGTGAGCAGGTGCGGGCAGGCTTTGGGGAGAGGGGCCGCTAATCAGGTTGCACACGCTCCAGGGCCCCATGCGATGCCACCTTCACGTGTGCACGCCCGGTTTTCCCTGGCACCGCAAAGCCCAGCAGCTACACCGCAGGGGCACACGACAGTCGATCCCTGTGGTCGGGTGTTTGCGTTGCGCCAGCTGTGCGCCGAGCAACTCGGTAATCCCGTGCGCCGCCGTCAGCTCCGACCCCGCGTGCTGCCTCATTCGTTTTTTTGTACTTGTGTCTTAAAGACGCGTGAGTTACGTGTCACACTCTTGTCCCCCCCCCCCCTCCTCCTCCCTGCACATGCACACGCATAGCTGCTAGTGGTGGCGGAGTGGTAGCAGGACATTAGAAACTAGCCAGCATCGCCCCCTTGAACCCCTCCTCGCATTAAATCGCTCTGCCGGACCGGCGCGCGACTCCCCGCGTGTGACGGCGCAGACGCGCACGTAAACACGCACACGCATACACACAAACACATGTTTGAGTCTACGCACTGGCACGCGCGCGGCTCTGCGAAAGATCATTACCTTAACGTGTCCCGTCCGCCTGCTCCACCACGAGCGAACGCGAGAAAGAAAAGAAAAGGTGCACACACGCGCCCCCCACACACACGCAACGCAAAGAGAAGAGAACTCCCTTCACGGAACTGCCACGCCAACACCGACACACGCACGTGCACTTCGCCGAGAAGGGAAGAGGAGGAGAAGAGAAACAGAGAGAGAGAGAGGGCACGCAGACGCTCGCCGCTTTCGTCCGCGGGTTCGTCAGCGAGCCCGCCGCCGGGGACGCAAGTGAAGCCCTCAACACACCATGTGAAAAGCAGCTAACAGCGACGAGAAAGCGTGTCGACGGGGCAGCTGCTCACGCCGCTGCCGCGGCCTTCTGCGCGTGCGCTGGCGCCCCCTCCCGCGGCTTCCGCGCCCCAGCAGCAGTACCACCGTTGCCAGCGCCGGCGTGCGGCCTCTTCGCGCCTGTGGCGAGCGGCTTCTTCTCGCGCACCTCCTCGATGCGCATGTCCGCGTGCAGCTCCGTCAGCTTCGCGACCACATCCTTCACGTGCGTCGCCGACGCATCGGCGGGCCGCTCGAGCTGCACGAAGGCAAAGGTGATCGTCTCCGCAGCGGCGGCCGTCGCAGGCGCGGCGGCGCCAGCGTCCTTCGCGCGGCGGCGCTTCTCACTCTTCACGAGGTTGACCAGCGTCACGGGGGCGACCGGGGTCACGTAGGCCCGCACCTCCTCCTCCGTCGTCGACTCCGGCAGCTCCTTGAGAATCACGTCGTAGAAGATGACCGGGCCCGAGGAGGTGTGCGGCTTCTTCGCCTTGGCGGCGGCCGCGGGCGCAGCCGCCGGTGCGCCGCCGGGCTTCTCCTCGCGCTTCTTGTGGCCGTTGCCAGCGGCCGCTGCGGCAGCACCAGTAGCAGCAGCAGCCGGCGCAGCCTTGTCCTTCTTCTCCTTCTTCTCGTTCTTGGGCTCGGCGGTCTTGATCTTGTCCGTCACGCGCACCGCCGTGTTCGAGAAGGCTGCGCCGTCACCGACCTTCTTGAGGCGCAGCGCCTCCGCAAAGCTCGCGGGCTTCTTAGCGGGAGCCGCCGGCGCGGGAGCGGGGGCGACCTCCTCCGCTGCCTCCGCAACGGCAGCCGGCGCTGGAGACTCGCGCGCGGCCTCGGCGGGCGGGGCCGCAGCCGCAGCGGCCTCCTTCTTCGCCTCCGCCGCCGGGGCCGGCACGGACGTGGGCTCCGCGGCGGCCTTCAGCTCCGGCGTCTCCGCCGTCCACGCCGCCTGGCCGGCCGAGGCCGCGGCCGCGTGGGTGAGGCGATCGCTGGTGATGGCGTACGTATTGCTCTCCAGCTCGCGCAGCTCCACCTCCTGCGTGAAGGACTGGCCCGCGGCGCTGGCGCTGACGAACTCGCCCTTCACCGTCACCTTGATGGCCCCCGTCGTGGTGGGGGTGGTCATGACGTCATCGATCTTCACCGATGTGATGCCGTCCGCCGTCAGCGCCGTGAGCAGCGAGGAGAGCTCGGCCATGCCGTTGGCCTTCTTGAAGCGGTGCACGACGTGCGCGGACGGCGCATACAGACTGGCGAGCGACTCGGGCGTCTTGACGAGAGTCGTGTAGTAGCGCACCGCAAAGCTCGCGCCAAGGCTCTGCAGGCGCGAGTCGGAATTGCGCATCGCCATTTTTCTTCGTGTGTGCGATTGCCGCTGTGTTCGGTTCTCCGTGTGCGTTGACGTGTGTGCGCGCGCGTCTGCGATTGTTTCTTCACGAATGCTGAAAGGAAGTTGCGCGCGTAGTGGATCGGCTGGCAGATCCCCTGTGTGCGCCCGTGCGTGGCTTAGTTCTTAGATCAAACAGAAGTAGTTATGTGTGGCTCTCTTTCTTTCTTTCTTTTTTCGTTTCCGTGGCCAGGCGCCGAAAACTGAGGCTAGTGGCCGCTGCGATCTCTGCCGTTAGAGCCTGTGTGTGTCTGTGGGGTCGAGAAGAGGGAGGTGTGCTCAGCGTGGTGGGTGCTGTTCGTGTTCTTGTTGTCGCCGCGAGTGTGTTCGCGTGGAATGATGGATGCGTCGACGGCGGATGGTGTGCGTGTGTGTGTGTGTGTGTGTGCGAAGCAGGTACGCAAACGGGGTGTACACTAACAAGCTGAAAGCGTGCTTGTGTGTTCGGGGTCGAAGGGGAGGAGGGGGATCGATTGAGCTTGAAAGCGGAGCGATGTGAGTGACAGAGGGAGCGAAGAAGTCGTTTGTGCGTGTGTTTGCGTGGGTGAGTGAGTGTTGGGGGGGGGAGGGGGGGGGGATTGTCTGAAACTGGAGCAAGCAGCCATGGCGGCGGAGATGAAAAGAGGAGACGAAGAGGATGAGGAGACGAGAGTGTGCAGAGGAGACAGTGAAGCTTGAAGTTGTGCGCATGAGCCCCGCGCTGCGGGACTCCACGCACCCCCCGCAGCGCACATTAATGCCCCTTCATGCGAGCCTTGGGCAAAGCCGCTGCTGCGCTCCCCTGTCGCAGTGCCGCCTGCACCACGTGGGCGACTCCCACCGGCTGTCCAAACACTCGCTCGTTCCGGTGCCGCGTGCGCCACACGGCCTCGCTAGTTGCACCCCGTATCACACAAGCAGAGCCGATGACACCGAAGAAGAAAAAAAAAAGTCCTCCTTGCGCTGAAGCACACAGAATGAAGTGCATGTTGCTCGCTGGGGGGGGGGGGGCACCCAGACGCAGATAACGGCGAAAACCCATCTCCTCATCAGTCAAGTGGCGTGGACGGCGGTCTTCAAAGAGGCCCGCGCTGTCCACCGGCGATGCCTGCACGATGCGTCGAGCGATGCCTGTCCACCGTCTGCAGCACCGCGAACTAGGCCTCCGCCGTGGTGGAGCTCGCGCGAGTGATGGCGGCCGCGTGCAGTGAACAGTGGTCCACAAGATCGAAGGGCTTAGCTCCAGTCAGTCGTGCCCTGGCCTCGCTTCCGCTGTAGACGCCTGGGCCAGAGCCCATGTCGAGTGGGTCAAGGTCGTGGCTGCGGCTCAGCGCGTTGAGCGGCAGCGCGTGGCGAATTCACCTTTGCCGGCCACCCCGACAGAGAAGGACTGCGCGCGACGCCCACCCGCAGCAACGAGAGGACCCTGAGGCTTCGTTGTTCCTGCGAGCTATTCTGGCTCTCACTGCTCGACCAGGGCGATCTCTGCACGCCCCCCCAATGCTGCGATGTACGATTTACCACGCACGACCTCCCCACCCCCCTTTCACGATCACCCCATCCCCCTCAAGCAGAGGATCGGTATTGGTTCGCCTACGACGGAGTGGTGCTGACCATCCGTCGTGGCAAGGCTGCCCGCTTCCGCGGCCCGCACGCAGTACCGTCTGTGGCACCCCCTCCCCACGAGTAGACCTACGCTCGTACAGGACAGGAGGGTGGGGGGGAGGGGGGGGGGGGGGGGGGGGGGGGGGGAAGGGGGGAGCGGGGTTT
>JASAOO010003055.1:0-19637 GCA_030849075.1 Zelonia costaricensis | reverse complement strand
TGGCAGCCGGGAGGAGGTGGGGGAGGGTGAGGCGAGGGATGAAGAGGGGGGGGGGGGGAAGCAAGGACGTCAGCGACCCCGGACGAGCTCCGTGCGACTTCGCAACGATGCAGAACATCAAAGAACGGAGGTGGAGGTTGTGGGTGGGGAGTGGGGGGGGGGGCGCGGCGGCGTGCCACCGTGAAAAGGATGACGAAGGAGGCGGTGTTCATGTTCGACGTCGCGTCAGCGCAGGCCTCGCAGTGTGCGTGGTGAAACGCATCGCTCCTGCAGTGGCACGTCGGCACCACCACCTCCTCACCGCTAGAAGATGGACCGCGCAGCCGTAGAGGAGGCACGTCAGTTCCCGCTGCTGGTTGGTGAAGGGGCCCGCTCCGGAACGTCTCGCACCCGCCTCACGACTGCGTCGTGTCGCGCTGACGGTCCCGTCGTGCATTTGCTTTCGTTTGTTTTCTGTTTCGCGTGTGCCGCGGCGCATCGAGCATGTACAGGGACCCGGGCTGTCGCATGGAGACGGCAGACGAAGAGCGGAAAAGGAAAACAAAAGACAGAGGAGAACGCACAGCAACACTGCGCTACGGACGTCACGCAACGGGGAGCGGCTATGTGTGTGTGGGTTGGATAAGAGGCTCCGTGAAAGGGGCTGGCGCGTGCGGTGCAGTGCACTGGCGAGGTGAAGCGGGAACAGGCGGTGGGGGGTGGGTGGGACGTAGGGCAGGTTGAGTCAAGGCGGCAGAGGAGCGTGCGCTGTGGTAAGGGGAGGGAGGGAGGAGAAGATCACAAACAAATTGAATTCGAAGAGGGTGCGAGGAATAGGCTGATGCCGATAACCAGCCGGTGCCGTCTTCCTTGTCCTCCCCCTTTTCGCTCCGTCTGCATCTCCCTCTGCACACACACACACACACACACACAACGACGCAACCGTCAAGACAGGATCTTAACGCACAGTGAAACACAAAAGGAAATGGAAAGGAAGGGGGAGGTGGGCATGAAGGGCAATGAGAGGCGGGGGCACCACCATCACCGCCACTACCATCACCACAACTCAACGACGTCAGCCGCTACAAAAACCCACCCACCCACACAGACAGTAACACACACACACACACACACGCACACACACAACCGTCACAGCCCCCCACCCTCGAGGAAGGCTTCGCTGCCGTCGCCGCCGCTGGAGATGATGAGATAGACAATCGCCAGCAGGGAGCAGACCATCACCATGGGGGTGACGACGGTCTGCATCATCGACACGTTCTCAGGCGTCAGCACGTTGTCCTTCACGAAGTTCAGCACACTCACGAGCCCATTCACGGCGGGCGGGCCGTGCTGCTGGACGAGGTCGGAGGCCGTCGCCACCGCCGCGCCCACCGTCACCGTCAGGTTCTGGGCCGCGACCTTCACATGCTCGCCAGCGACCTTAGACTGCCCAGCAATCCACTGCAGCCTCTGCGAGCTACGCATGGAGAGGTTGCTGAAGCTGCCACTCAGCGTCAGCACCGGTGGGGAGCTGCGAGTGCCGGTAAAGCTCGAGTTGATGCCCGCGTTGGTGTTGCGGCGGCGGTACGCCAGCGACTGCGGCGGCGCGGACGAGATGTCGCGCACGCGCGTGGAGGCGTTGGGGTCCCCGTCCTCGCCGTCGCTGGTGCCGGCCGCGTTGTTGTTGAGGCCCCCCACCGTGGGGCAGAAGGAGGAGAAGAGCTTCTCCACGAAGCTACCGACGTACGGGCCCTCCGCGGAGGCGGTGGTCGCCGCACCTGCCGCGGTGCTCGGCGACTCGACGTGCGACACCGGTGGTGCGGTCGTGGCCCCGACGCGGCTCTTATAGAAGCCGCTGTTGTCACGTGAGACTCGGCCCACGGAGGCGGCGCAGCGCCCAGTCCCAGGCCCACTCGAAAGGTGCGAGGACGCGCTACCTGCCATGGCCAGCTGCAGCTGGTGTGGCGCAGCGGGGTGGGCGACGCCCAGCGGCCCGGTGTCAGGAGAGGAGACTTCGCCGCGCGGGCGGAAGGTGGGCAGCCCCGGTCGCGATGCGGCATTCTCCGTCGAGGACCCGAGCCAACCCGTCCCGCTGTGCGGGTCCGTGTATGAGGAGGCGCGCGAGGGGGACAACCGCACCGCCGCCATCTCCGCGGTGGCGGGGTCGAGGGTCTCGGTGCGGCCCAGCTTGGTGTTACTGGCCGCGAGGAAGCTGTACTTGTTCTCCAGGAGCGTGTCCAGGTAGTCGGCGCCGGAGGTGTGCGATGGGCTGGGCGGGGTCGTGATGGAGTCCTCGAGCAGCGCGAGGCCGCGGCCCGACTTGAAGCGCGGCCGCTCCTGCACCACATCGAAGCGGCGGCTCTCACTGGTGGGGGTACTCGTGCAGCGGTACTCGCCCAGCTCGGACGTGTTGCCGTCGTAGGGGCGATGCGCCGCTGTGGAGTCGTACGGGCGCAGGAACCGGGACGAGGGCTGCAAGCGCGCGGCGACGGCGCTGTTGCCGCTCCCCTCAGCGCTACCCCCGCCGCCCGCGGAAACGGACGCGGCGACAGACCCCGTCGCCCTGCCTCGCGACTCCTCGGCCAGCCACGCCGAGTGCGGGTGCTCCCAGTCGGGCGCGCCGGCGGCAGGCCGCTCATCCGGCCCCAGGTCGCTGCGGAGGCTCGCGCTGCTCCCCAGGAAGTCGGCAGAGCGTGGCAGGGCCTTGGGCGTGGCCGCCGCCTTGATCGACTTCGCCTGCGATGATGTGGGCCGCGTGGGGGGCGCTGCGACAGTGGGGGCGGTGGACAGCGTCGCTGGCGGCTGCCGCGAGAGGCGCAGCGGTAGCACCACCGTGCCGGAGCCCTGCCGCTCCGGTCGGAACATCTTCTGCGCCTTCTTGCTTGTGCGGTTGTGCCGAGACGACGCGAACGACGGCGGCGGTGTCACCACGTTCTCGTCCCGCTCGCCGCCACGGCCGCCGCCACTGCTGGTGAAGCTGTACCGGCCAACCGGCCGCTCCCGTGTGGCGCTCGTGTTGCCGGCCGCGAGGCGGGAGATGGACCGCGGCACGACGCTGTGCGCCGGGAGACCGCCATAGTAGTAGTGCAGCGCCGCCACCGTCAGCGCGGAGGGGGCCGTGGCGTCGCCGACCGCGCCGCCGCCGCCGCTGCCGCCTCCATCACCGCCGCCTCCGTCCAGGTCTGCACGCCAGCGAACTAGCTCCCCCAGCGCCGGGGGCAGCACGCGCCGCGCCCCCAGCGAGGGCTGCGTGGACTTGACGGTGTGGCGTCCTGTCCGCTCCCAGCCGTGCTCCCGCCTCCGCTCGAGGCTCGTGACGAGGTGGACGGTCTGGTCGAGCCACGTCCGGTACGCCTGCTGTTCCTTGAGCAGCCACTTGCGAGCTTGATCGACGCACTTGTTCTCGTCCCCGAGCGGCGCGTAGTACACGTAGAAGGTCGGTCGCTGCGAGGCCGTGCCGGGGTTCGACCAGCGGTGCACAGGGGCGGGGGCAGACACGGCAGAGGAGGTCGCCCCACCGGGGCGCACGTTGGGAGCGGAGTGGCTTGACGACGCCGCCCTCGGGTCCGTCCGCACGCTGGCGGAGCTGGACGTGGGCGTGGCCATCGACGGCGTCGGCACTGCGTAGTCGCAGCTGCTCTCCCGCGAGCCCAGCGTGCGCCCGTTCGCGGCCCCGGCCGCGCCGCGCTGCGAGGCGTCGGCGGACCCGTGCGTGGTTGTGCTGTCGTACGCGATGCTGAGCGGCTGCGGCAGCGAAGCGGAGGCGTGGTCGTCCTCGTCGTCCCCGTCGTGGCGCTGGTGACTGCGGTGACGGTTTCGCTGCGTGGGGTCGGGGCGGTTGGAGCTTTCCCCCGGGCTGCCCCACGGCAGCGTCCACGAGGAGGGGTTCTGCGTCTTGCTGAGCATGGTGGGGCCGGAGTAGGTGGTGTGGTGCTGCGTCCCCACCCCCGCCGCGCTGCTGCTGCCGTCCATGTCGCCGTTGGAGTCGCTAGCGGTGCTCCCCGCCGTGCCCGCCTGGCGGCGGCTGTGGGCCACCGAGGATGGGGCGAGGCTGCCGCCCCGATCACCACCACCGGAAGGTGTTTCCGGTTGGAACACGTTCGTGGCGCCGCGGGTGCGGCTGTTGAAGCTGTGCTCCGTATTCTTGTCTGACGGCACGCTGTCGTCCACGTCGAAGCGGGGATGCAGAGAGGAGCGCCGGCCACCACCGCCCCCCCCTTCGCGGCTGCGACGGCCGGACGAGGTGGGGGCGTTGGGCAGTGGTGCTGGCGATGGTGGCGCCTGCGCCCGTGTCTTGCGCGGCGCGAGGGGTGCCATGAGGCGGTTGATGACGGACGGCGTGTCCACCTCGAGCATGAAGGTGCGCCGCTCACCCGGCAGCAGCACGCAGTCCCCCAGCTCCTCGCGCACGAGCAGCGGCCGGTCGTCGCCGGCCGCAGGGGACGCGCAGGCCATGTTGCTGAGGCTGCGCTGTGACGTGACGGGCGAGGCGCCTCTTTCGAGCTTGCCCTCGTCCAATGGCGCCAGCGGCGCGAAGCCGGCATCCTCCCAGGACTGGCGCGAGACCTCCGCGATCACCGGGTCGATCGCCTCGAGGGCCCAGAGTGATGAGGGGCCGCGCTGGTGCGCGCCGGCTCCCGCGCCTGAACCACCGCCCGCTCCGGCGCCGTGGTTGTTGCCCGTGCCGGCGCCTGCGCCGTTGGAGTTGCCACCGCCGCTACCGGGGAGGTGCAGCGGCGAGGTGACGCTGTGGGCCGAGGTCATCGAGCGCTGTTGGGGCCCGCGGTAGTAGAAGAATTGCGGGTGCGAGGCGCGCAGGGAGACGATCAGCGAACACGGCTCATCGCGGTCGGGCACATCCGGGCCGTGGTGCCCGTCGTCCAGGCCCGGGTGCAGGGGGTGATCGGTGCTGGTGGTGTCCTGCCGCTGCTGCGCTACCGTGGCGTACTGCGGCCGGCCGCTGGTGTTCGTGATGTCGATCTGGATCTTGCCCTCCGACGTGAGGAGCTGCGTGACGCGGATGAGCGGCATCACGTGGATGTGTGCGTATGTGCGTCAATAGAGTCCGGACGGTGGCGTCGGTTATGAAGTGCGCCGTGTCCGTCGCGGACAGCGCCGCGGCACCGTGCGGCGACAGGGAGGGCGGGGGGTGCAGCGGGGGGGGGGGGGCCCGGGCACGGAAGCGCACAAATCAACAATGTGGGGTCGACGCAGTTATAGAGCGGGAGAGGAGGTACAACGGGGTGGCGCTCAGCTCCCCCCGCTCGGGTACTATCTCGAGCTCCCTAACACGGCGCACACGCACACCCACTCACCCCTCCGTCTGGACAGGGTGCGACCGCTTGAGGGGCGCGAGGAGCTCCGTGACGGGAAAGGGGAAAAGACGCGGTGGCAGCTACAGGGGGACAAGAGAGGGATAGGTAGAGGAGCGTGACACAGCTGAACGGCGGCAAGGCGGGCGTGGGCGTGGTGGGGTGTCGGCGGTAGACGTGGAAAGGAAAGAAGTTGTGACAAGAGAGCGAGCGCAACAGCCAATGCGGACGTGTACGGCGAGTGAGAGGAGGCGGAGGAGGAGGTGAGTGAGTGAAGCGGGACGAGGTAGGGTGGGCGAGGGTGATAGAGGCGGGCTCGTGTGGTTGGGGTCGAGGCGACTGCGAGGGTGCGAGGTGTGCCCGAGGAGGGGAGGGCAGAGGGGGGGGGGAGAGGCAAGTTGGGAGAGTTGTGTACGTTGAGTTCCTCGTCCCTTCTCCCGGGCTGCTGCGGTGGTGCGCCGCCTGCGTCGTTGTTCGTTCGTTCAGGAAGGGTGGGAAGGCGGAGGCGGAGGGAGGAGAAAGGGAGGAGCTACGACGCTGCTGCGGCTGCGGTGGCGGAGTGTCCGCGGTTTCTGTTGTTGTGGCGGTGCGCGCGTGCTACAGAGAGTGAGGAAGAGGTGAAGGAGGAGTACGCACGGGTGATGTGGAGCGGGGAGCAGGACTATGGTCGGCGTCGCCGAGCACCGGGCCACGTGCAGCGAAGCGCGGTAGCATCCCCGAGGAGGCGGGGGGAGGGGGCCCACACCAGCTGGAAGGACTGCATGGTAGGCGTCACCGAGAAAGAAAGAGAAATGGGGCCGCTCACGATCGGCGCACCCCCCGCCGCCCGCCCCCGTGCGGTGTACACTCACCTGCTGGGGGCTTCGATTTCACTTCCTTTTTTGTTTTTCCAGCGTTTGAACACGGCCGGAGGTCTTCCATGACGGACGTCGGGCACGCACGTTTGCATGGTGATGTGGTCACGACACCGCCTGCGCGCCACGCCGCCCCCCGCTGCGACTATTACACCACCACACTACCAGCGCTGCTGCTGCCGCCTCGCACGCCCCTTCCCCTCCCTCAGCTGCACTGGCGAAGCGAGTGCGACTCACAGCACCCCACTCTCCTCCGCGGCAGTGCGAGCGCTGATGCGGTGTTCGATGGCTGCTTGGCGAAGCCGCGAGGCCCGGGTCGGACGCGGTGTCACGTTTACGGTCCTCAGCAGGGATGCGAGGTGGGGGCGAGCGTCTTCGGGTAGCTGCGACAACAACGCCGCCGCTCGAGCCGCCTGCGGTGATGCTGCCGCCGCGTCGTCGCCGTCGAGCGACGGGCGGTGATGGTGGTGGTGCGACTGCCCCCGGTCGTGCGCGTGGATGGACCACACCGGGGGCGGCGAGCGCGGCGTGGCGGAGGCCGGGGACGGCTGTGACGCTGCGCCGATGCTGCTGCGGCGCTGCGGCGTCGAGGGCGCAGCCCGCGCCCGCGGTGAGGTGGACGACGCCCTCGCGAAGACCGGAGTGGGGGACCGCGACGCCGCCCGGGCATCGCGCGGCGCGCGGGAGAGCAGCTCGAGCTGGACGCGCAGGAGGGCGTCCGTGTCGTGGTGCCGCAGCTCCCACCGCCGCCCTCGCTGGTTGGCTGTGGGGCCGCTGAAGAGAAGCCGCGCGTTGCCCTCGTCCACCATCAGCTCGCCGTCCACGAGGCTGCCGCCAGCGCCGCTGCTGCGCGCCGCGTGACTCGGGTCTAGAGGAGGCTGGTAACGCAGTACCAGGGAGGCGAAGGCGGCCTCTGGTGCGGCAACCGCGTGCAGCGGTGGTGGCCACGCTTGACCGACTACTCGCCCGTGGGCGTCGCTCGTGGTGAGAAGCTGCTGCCCTGTGGCTGCCTCGACGTACGCCTCGGCCCCGGTGTGCACGGCGCCGTGGTAGACGTCCAGGTCACGCACCACCTGCCCTGCAAGCGTGCGCAGGTTCGCTGCGGCACCCTCGCGGCTCACGCGCAGATGCGCCTCGGCGGTGGTGCAGCGCTCCACCAGGGCGGCTCGCTCCGCCTGCCACGCCGCGACACCGGCGTCGTGCCGCCGCTCCAGCGCCTCGAGCTTCGCCTGCAGGCGGCCCAGCCGCCGGCGCAGCGCATCCGGCGACGCCCCACCTTCGCCGTCACCGGGAGGGGTGCCGCGGCGCACAGGAGACGCGCCCCTGCTGCGGCTGTCACTGCTGCTGCTGCGACCCGTCCCTGGCTGGAAAGCGCCGTGGGGCAGTCGATGGCGAGTGCGTGGGGTGGGCACCGATGGCGGCGACGGCGACCTCGGCCCGCCACTGCGGTCGGCGTCGCGGTACGCATGCCACGCGTGGTCTTGCAGCACCGCTGCGTCTGTCGTGGCGCGCAGGCGATCCAGCTCGCGACGCTGCGCGGCGTCCGCGGCGGTAAGGCTGACCAGTCGATCGCGCGTGTCGGCCAGGGTGCGCCGCAGGTCGGTGTTCTCGTCCTCGAGCTCGCGGGTGCGCAGGGCGTGCTGCCGCAGTGCACGCACGGCGGTCGCCTGCTCTTGCTCGTGCGCGTGCAGGCGCTGGTCGCGCTGGGCGAGGCTGCGCCGTAGGGCCGCGATCGTCTCCCACCACGTCTCCTGCACCGCGTCGCCCGCTGCGGCTCCGGCGACGGTGTGTAGGACGCCCACGGAGGGTTGCGGCGCGGCAGACGCGGCGGAGAGGCCGCCGGCCCCCACTGCCATGGCGCTGGTCTCGTGCGAGTCCCCGGGCTGGGTCGAGGAGGAGGAGGAGGCTCGGGCTGAGGGGCCGCCAGCGGACTGATGCGCGAATGCATCGTCTGCGGATGATGCCGCGTGTGGTGCGGCACTGCGGTGGCGGTGGTGGCGGTTCTCGTCGTCCGTGTTGACCTCGCGCTGAGCATCACTGAAGGGCTCGTTTGCGTCGTTGTCCCGCCGGCCTGGGCTGCTGCTGCTGCTGCCGCTGCGGCGACGGCGGTGGCGGCGGCTGTGGCGGCGTTCACTGGCGTGTCCGCCGGGGCTGTGCACGGTGTGCGTGCGCTGCTGCCGCTGACTCGCCATCGCGGCTGCGGCGGTGGGGAAGAGCAGCGCGTAGAGGTGCCGGTTGAAGCGCGCGGCAAGGAAGTGGACCCACTCCGCGTGGGCCACGCGCGACTGCGTGCGCAGCAGCAGCGGGGCGTGCAGGCAGTCGGTGCCGAGCTCGGTGAACGGGTCGGCAACGCGCGACGGGGCGAGGCGCACGGCGGGGGCGTTGGGAGACCATGCTGCTGCTGCTGCTGCTGCAGTGGCAAGGGGCGCAGCGGAGCGGGACTGCCGATGCAGAAACCCAAAGTGCGTGTACGGGGTGCCGGTGCTGGTGCTGCCGTCCGTGTCTGCCCTCAGCACCCGCGCCACCGCAGCAGCCACCGCAACGTGCACGTCTGAGGTGCTGGAGCGCTGGTCACCGCGACGAGTCCCGCCAATGCCGTCGTCTCCTGTGCGCTGGAGAGCCGCAGCGGTGGCGGCTGCGAAGTTCGGAATGAGGTAGGCAAGGGAGGTGTACGGCACCGCCAGCAGCACCCGCTCACTCGCAAAGCTGGCGTAGTCCTGCGCCGTCGCGAAGACCCGCACGCCGTAGTCATCCGCTACCACGAAGCCGCGGAACCAGAAGCCCGGCACTGTCGCCGCGCCTGCCGGTTGGGCCCCGCCGTCTCGCGCGCCGCTCTCGGTGCCGGCGCCGCCGGTGCTGAGCCACACCCCGAGCTGCCCACTCACAGAGTCTGCCTCCGCTTCCTCATCGTCGTCCACGTCGGCGTCCCCGGTGCCGTGACCGTGAGCCGTGCGCGGGGGTGGGTACCAGAGGGAGGGCAGACCACCGACGGCTTCACCCGGCGCCTCGCGAAGGAGGAGCTGCGGTGCGGGCAGACGGGGCGGCGAGGCACCGCGCGCGGCGCTCGCCACCGCTGGGCCTGTCTCGCCGAGTAGCTTCGCGGCGGCGCTCTGCGCGGCCTCTGCGAGCCGCGCTTCTAGTACAGGCCACCTCGAGTTGCGCCCAGCGTCGGCGTGGACCGCCCCACCGGCAGAAGCTGCGCGGCCCTCTGCCTCGGCGCTCCAGCCCGCGAAGGGCGCCGCAGCGTCTTGCCAGGCTTGACCGGCGCGCAGGGATGCGCCTCGCGGGTGTGCAGCGGCCACGAGAAGGTAGGTCATGAGGAGGGAGCAGCGGAGGAGCAGGGCCTCCTTGGCGAGCGTCGCAGCATCGGCTGCTAGAGCCGGATCCGCCTCCACGGACACCGGCGCTGGGGCCGCGCCGCGACGGTACGCCATGTCCTGGGCGCGCAGTGGGGGGCTTGTACGCACCAGGCTGCTCCGCACGCTTCCGCCCGCCAGCTCGGGACTGGAAAGGTGGCCGCTGCGCTGCAGGTACGCTGTCCAGGCCGTCTGCAGCGCGCGGGACGCCGGGGGGCCGTCGCGGTCGACGTCGCCGGGGTGCAGGGTCGCCCCGGACATCCGCGAGATATCCGAGGCTGCTGCGGCGGCGGTGGCGCCGACGACGGACGAGGGCCTTCGCCGTGCACCGTCAACCGCCGCCGCCGTCGCGTGCCCGGTGGTGCGGATCGGTGTCGCGAGCTGGTGTGACTGCGACTGCTGGTCGTCTTCCTGGCGAGAGTGGCGGCGGCGGCGGGACCGGTGCACGGATGCTTCCGTGTCTCCGGCAGGTGCCGATGCGTCTGACCGTTCCTTGTGCGCTGCCGCATGCTTCCCCCACGGGTGCAGCGGCGCGTGGTGCGGCGGTGGCAGGGGTGGGGGCAGCGGTGCGTCCGACGGGCTGGTGAAGGACGACAGCGACGACGCAGTCGACGGCGTGGCGGCGGCGGCGGCGGCATGCGTGCCTTGCGCACTGCCGGGTCGATGCGGCGGTGACCTAAATGCCTCGCCGGCAGCTACGGCGGCCCTGAAGGAGGTGGCGGAGGTGAAGGGCGCGCTGACCCGGTGACGTGGTGCCGTGGGACTGCGCTGCTGCGTCGGGGTCGCGGCTGGCGTGGCGCCGCTCGCATCGCTGGCGGAGGCGCTGCTGCTGCTGTACGTGACAGCGCCTGACCTCCGCGCTCTTGACCCGCCCTTTCTCTTCGCGCGTGAAGCGCCGTTGCCGGCGCTGGCATCCGAGCCTCCACGCTGCAGCCTCACGGGGGAGCGGAAGCCCCGGCGTGCTTCAGGCGGCTGCTGCTTCCGGTGATGGGGGTGCGGCTGCTCTGACGGGGGTAGTCTCGCAGGAGCCCCGTCGTCGCCCAGCGCGCCTTGAGCGGCGCTGTCCGTCTCGGACGGAGAGGCCTGACGCAGGTATTCCATGAAGAACTCGTCGCGTGGGTAGTACGTCGGGCGGCGAGATGACGCGACGCTGCCACGTACACCCACCTCTTCCTTCGCCCCCGCGTCGCTCTCCTGCGGCGATGCTGACGGCGCGTGGCGAGCCGTCGTCCTGCCGCGTAGGGGGGACGTCAGTGCCTTGATGACTGCGCCGACAGCGCGCATGCCCTGCGTCGGCGAGCGGTAGCCTTGCCGGAAGCCCGACGCAGCGTCCGCTGCCGCTCCTGCCCGCCGCGCGCCGCCGCCACCGCCACCGCCGCCTTCGTTGTCCGATACCGTCTCTGCAGCCGCACGCGCCGCGGCAGCTGCCGGCGTGCCGTCGGGCGGAAAACGCGCGAGCGCGTCCTCGACGCGAACCGCGTGACTGCTGCGCCTCCGCCCACGCTGTGCGTGCGGTGCTGGTGCGCCTCGCCGGTCTCCGCCGTGGTCGATGCTGGTGTTGCTGCGGGTGCCTCGACGGAGCGTCGAGGAGGCGCGGGGCTGCGGCCTTGCAGCCTGTGCCTTCGCGGATGCCGCAGCAGCGGGAGCAGCAGGCGCTGCTGGTGTTGCCGCGGCCTGCGCACGTGTCCGCCCTTTGTTCGACGTGGTGCGTGCGGGTCCCGCCTCATAGAAGTCGTCCCCCATCGCTCCCTCGCTGCTGCTGGCGCTGGCGCTGCTGCTGTTGGCGCCACGGGCACGTCGCGCGCTCCCGCCATTCCGGCCACTCGAGGTGGGGCGAGGCGCGTTCCTGGCAGACGACGCGTCGGCAGACGCACGGGATGGCGGGCCGCGAGGGGGCTGCCGTTGCGGCGGCGCACGCGGTGCGGGTGCCGCGGGTCGGTCCGGGGTGGGCGAGAGGAGACGCCGCTCACGAGCCGAGGCGGCTCGCGTGCGTCCTCGACTGCCCTGCGGTTCCTCGGTGGCGGAGTCCTCCGCAGGCGGCGACGGGTGCGCCGTGGAGGACTCTGCTTCGATCGCTGCTGCTGCTGCTGCTGGTACACCTGCGTCGCGCCGTGGTCCTGGGGATGTGCCGCGAGAGCGCGGGCGACCGATGCCCTTGATAAATGCAAGCATTCGTGTGCGTGACGGCTGCAGCGCAGAAGGGCCGAAGATGGGTGGGGGTGGGGGTGGGAAGGAGGTTGGCGTCTAGTCTATTCGAAAGAAAAAAAAGTGTGCAGCTACAGATTGGTACAAGCGGTGAAACAAATCGAGCGAAGCTGAGGCGCCCGTGCGCGGCTGGGATGAATGGTGGGCAATGTGTGTGTGTGTGTGTGTGTGTGCGGTAAGTGCATATAGAGTGTGCGTAGGGCCCTCGCCCGCCGTGCAGTGCAGGACGAGACGACGACCAGTATGGCGAATAACGGACAGTGGCTTGTTTGTGCACGTGTGTGACTTGTGTGCGTCCAGCTTCCGCGCAAGGGTGTGTGTGTGTGTGTGCGTGCGTAGGCGCAAGGCGAGCTTGCCGGCACACCACAAGAGAGCCGATAGAGTGCGCCCTGGCAACTCGAGCTGCAGGGAGTCGCAACACTCAAGGCTTGGATCGGCGTGTGAGTGTGTGTATGTGGAGGCGATAGATGGGGAGAGTGGAGAGGAGGGCCACAGTAAGTGACAGAGAGGTGGCCTTCAGACGCGGGGAGGCACACCCGTTCATGGGGCACTCGTGAGGGTGCCGCTGGCGTTGTTCAATGACGACCCACACCGCCACGAGGTCTTGCTGTCCCACGGTCTCCCTGCACGTGTATACACCCACCCACACACACACCGAGCACCCCCCACTCCGCCACCAGCCTCGCGTGCGGGTTGATGCCCGTGCGGGCGAGGGCGGGCAAGGGCACTCACGCCGCGGTGCAGTGAAGTGAGGGGAAGAGGAAGCCCGAGTTGCCTGCAATGTTGCTGTTGTTGTTGCTGCTGCTGTTCGTGCGGCCGCGGCGGCAAAGGCGGCTGCGTCACGTCGACATGCCAGAGGGGAGAGAGAGAGGAGGGGATAATCGAGGAAGGGGGGGGGCGAAGAAGTGTACAAAGCTTGTAGGCGCAGGCTTGAAGGACGGTGGGTGGGNGGAGGGACGTGGCGGCGGTGGTGGTGGTGGTGGGGGTCGAGGAGGCCACAGAGGTGGCGCAAACAACGAGAAAAGGGAGGGAGAAGACAACGCGGACGCCAAAGCAGACCGTCACCATCAGTGACATGGAAACACAGACGCACACGCACACATTACCTCGGGAACACGTTCCCGTTCCTCAAGGCGGGGGAAGGCGGGGGGGTGGGAGCGAGGGAACACGCAGAGGTGATCGAAGGAACGCCACGCCTCTTACTTGGGCGTGTAGTCGAAACCCAGCAACACGGCGTGCTCGTCGTCTTCGGGCTTGCGGTACGCCCCGACCGGGCGGCAACGGGTTTGGCGGAACGCCGCCGTTGTGGCGGCAATCGCGGCAGCCGACGTGTGCCCCGCGTCGCCCGCGGCCCAGCCGATAGCCTGCGAGGTGGTCGCGGGGCCGGCGGGGTAGCGCTCCTGAACCGTGCGGTTGTGGTTGCGGGCTTGCAAGTAGTCCAGCGTCGCGTTGCGAGCCGCGTGGGCTGCGGCGAAGTCCCTCGCCGCGTCCTTGCCGACCATGGGCTCCGTCGCGATCCCGTCCGGCGTGGGACCAGACGACGTCGCGGCGGCCGTGGCAGCTCCAGCGGCGGTGGAGTCGGTCGCCGTTGTGGACGCCGGGGGCGCCTTTCGGTACAGGATTTGGTGCAGCTCCGGGTTGTGCTCGGGGTTTGTGTACACCTCATGCCGCGCGACTTCGCGGGCGCGGGTGTTGTCCACCGCCTGCACGGCGCGGCCCTCCTGGCCGTGCTGTGAGTCATACGTGTCGCCCCACCGCTCACGGATCTTCTCCTCGCGCCGTACCTGGTCGACCCAGTTGAGGGAGGAGGCGTGGGAGCTCTTCATGCCCATGGCGATGGTGGTGGCCGGGGCCCTGGATCGGGCGTAGAGCGCCGGGTCGATGGAGAAGACAAACGCATTCTTCTTCGGCGGCATCGTGGAGGCAGGGGAAGGGGAGGGGGTAGGGGGGAGGGAACCCTGTATGTGTGTGTGTGTGTGTGGGATGCGAGTGGAGACGCAAGTCGTGGCGAAGTGCTGTCGAGGTGCGCGGAGAACACAAAGAGGAGTTGCGGAGAGTCGTGAGAGGGCGCAAGGCGCGGCAGGGTGACCGCCCTTGCAGAGCAGGTTCTCCTCTGTGCGCGCGTGCGTGGCACTTCGTAGAGGAAGCGCGTCCTTCTGCAGTTCAGGGTTCGCAGGAGGGACGGATGTACCTGCAGGGCACAGTCGTAGACGTGTTCAGGTGCTGCAGTGCACTTCATCTGCTCTCACTGCGTTCACCTGCAGAGGCAGCGCGCTTCGGTGCTGAAGCGCGTCGTCGCGTGACGCGCCCGTGCTCTGCTCAGCAGGCTCGCTGCGCCACGCTAGCGCACGCGCTGCGTGGGTGACTGTCTCGCATGTCTGCGGCGGTGTGCGTGTGCGCGTGTTGCATCACACAACGCGATGAAGGCCCAAACGTGCGGATTGCTGTTCCGCGCACAAACCCGACAAAAAGAAAATGGAGCACCGCAAGCCGCACCCACTACAACAGCGGTGCACAGCCGCATCACATCACTCCATTAACACCACCCACCGCAGCAGCCGGTGAGTGGGGGGGGGAGAGGAGGGTTAAGGCGGCTGCTCAGGAGCGTTGCGCATCCCACGGCACGGCTTGGGCGGCGGTGCGGACTTTCACCTGATGACCCAGCACGTCCTCGCGCACTGGGGCCCAGCCGGAGTAGCTCATCACCTGGTAGCGCAGCACCACCTCGACGGTGTTGCTCACCAGCGAGGTGTCGTCGAAGGCGTCCACGAAGTACTTGTACGACTCGTTCATCACGACCCGCATGTCGATGTGGTCGAGGTACACGGAGGGGTGGTCGTGCTCCCGGCTGTGCAGGCTGCGCTCGAAGACGGCGAGCTCCTGCCGCTCTGCGTCTGTCAGCTCCTCCGCCGGCGCCACCGAGCCGGCGGGGAGCGCCACGGCGGCTGCAAGGGCAGCACGCTCGCGACGGCGCCGCTCTGCCAGCCGGGCGATGTTCGCCGGCAGCGACGCAGGCCGCAGCACGGCATCGAGCATCACCACGTCGTTCTGCGTCGTCGTGCGCGATTCGAAGCGGGCCACAAAGGAGACGTAGATGGCCTTTGTGTTCCAGTCCCAGCACGGCGCGAAGTCCACGATGCCGGAGAGGTACAGGGCCACGCGGTGGCTGCTGCGGATGCCGACCTCGTGCCCTGGCGGGACGCGCTGCCGCTGCCAGGCCTTCCGCCGGCGGTCCTCGTCCGTGTCGGTGGGGCCGTCGGCCATGTCCATGACGACGATGTTCGACGGGAGCCGCCTCTCCGGCGCACCGTCGCCCTCGCTGCTGGGCACGTAATAGAGCGCGGCGTCGGGCACGGCGAGGGAGAGCAGCGTTGGGGCCCGCATCTGGTACAGCGGGGACGCGCTGGAAATGCGGACATCGCTGACGATGGGCCGCGGCCGCAGCACGATGTCGCGCATGATGGTGGAGGCAGCGGTCAGCAGAGCCATCGCGAGAAAGGCGGAGATGGCGGTGGCGACGATGTCGCACGTCCGCTGACGCATCGAGTGCATCTTGAGTGTGTGTGTGTGTGTGTTTGTGTGGTTCCTTGAAACAAGATTTGAAAGGTGCGTGGGTACGGAGGCCCGATGATGCACGCTGGATTTGAAGGTGCGGTAGCCTGCACGTGGGGCTTTCAAGCTGTTGCGTCACATTGATGTGTGTGTGTGACGTGAAGTTGAGAAGTTGGAGGGAGGCACGCGTACGACGGGGTAGGAAACGAAAGCGCAGTGATGAGGCAGCGGCGGCGGCGGTGGTGGTGGGGGGGGGTGCAGAATGGAGCGGGCAGAGGAGTCTCCGCCTCCCTCCTGAGTGACATCAGAAGGACCCGTCTCTTATAAGCGAATACACACACACACACACACTCACAGACACAGAGACAGACGCACATCATCGCACCGTTGAAGACACACCCATTCAAGCGAGGAAGCAAAGAAGGCATCAGAAGGGAGAAGCCAGATATCCAGGAGGGGAGGCGGGGGCCCGATAAAGCGAGGGCGGCGGTGGGGAAGGACAATGGCGATGGCATTGGTGGCGTATCGAGGAGCGCCAACGTGTCTGTCTGTGTGTGTGTGTATCGAGGTTAGGAAGGGGTGAAAGAGGACGGAGTCTCACGGACAAGACACACACACACACACACGCACACCCCTACACGCCGTCCCTCCCCCAACCCGTCTCACAAGAGACACAAAGAACAAAGCACATCGAGAAGGGCGGACACACGTGCGGCGGCGCGTGTGTTCCGTCGAGGCAGGCACGGCTGACAAGACCAGACAAAAAGAAGAGCTAAAAAGCAGAAACGCGTTCGAGCTCGCATCGCCGTCCTCTCCCCCCCCCCTCCGCCGCCCCAACAGAGGGAGGGGGGAGGGGGTCCTGTGGCGCTCACAAGAGACACGAGCATACGAGAGAGAAGAGGACGGCGGGGGGAGGGAGGAGAGAAAGAGGCGGAGCCGGTGCCTCGATGGCATTGAAGGCGGCGGGAAGGGGGAGGGAGGGAGAGCACGCGCACGTCTGCCACGGCTTTCACGGTGACTCCCGCCCCCCACCCACCCTCGCCTTGCGTGGTCAAGTGCGGCAACGCAGCAGAAGATGAGCCAACACTGGAAGAGGCCCGCTCGTGAAGAGAGAGAAAGAAAGAGCCGAGACGAGGGTTTGCCGGCCCACCTTCCCCACCGTTCCCTTCCTCCCCAGTCCAACATCACCTCATACAAGGCACTACATGGCGTGTCCGTGTACGTGTATGTGTGTGTGTGTGTGTGTGTGTGTATGTGGGAGGCAGACTGAGGACAAGCGGACAAGAGTGGAGCGAGGGCGACACGGCAGAGAGCACCCCACTAGGGAGGAGAGCGGGTCAGTGGGAGGAGGCGGGGCGGGGGGGGGGGGGCGACTTGTGGCGTGGCAGCGGCGCGAGGAAGAGAGCTGACGAGAGAGAAAAAAAAAAAGAAGGCAACACCAACGACGGCGGAACTCAACAGATGGAGGGTGATGGGGGTGGGCCTGCGTGAGCGTAGGTTTGTGCGCGTGACTGTGTGTGTGTGTGTGTGTGTGTGTGTGTGGCAAACAGGTGAAGGGACGCGACGGGCGCCAGCTCACTGAAACCAGCACTGGGTGAAGCTGCTGAGGAAGCGCACGTGAGAGAGACACCCACACACATATGCACGTACCCGTTCAAGACCCACGTGAGCTTCACACAAACAAGACATCGCCACCACCGCGCACCGACCCGAAGCAACAATAAGAGGACGCGTGTGCTATGTACATTAAACAGAGGAAGACGAATAGAGGCGGGAGGGGCGGGAGGTGGGAGAAAGAGGGGGATAGGAAGAGGGGAAGGGAAACAGGGAGGATGAACGGGGTGGGGTGGGGGTGGGGTTGAGGATCAATGNGGGGGGGGGGGGGGGGGGTTGAGGATCAATGAACGACAAGGGAGTGGCCGTGAGGGTGCGCTCACATCGAGACACACACACACACACACACAGACACACACACGTGCGCGTAACGTAGCGCAGGGGAGACGCGGGAGGGGGGACGGAGGACGCAACGTGGAGTGAAGGTGAACAAGGCAGGTGCACTCAAGAGATATCAGCGCGAAGGGGCGGGGTGAAGAGGGTGGGGGGGGGCCCTTCATGAAAGTTTGCATTACCACGCCGCATTCCTTTTTTTTGTCTCCACCAACACAGCCATCGTACCTGGCGGTGTTTGTGTGTGTGTGTGTGGTTGAGGTGTGGGGTGGGGGGGGGGAGACTGTGAGCCACTCCTCGTGAGCTGAGTGGAGGCGCGCCACCACGACAGAGGTGGCACAGCTAAGGAATAAAAAGAGAGAAGAAGGAAAAGAGGGACGCACTCCAGAGTTGTATCTACATTTTAACGCACACCACAGGCACACACACACCCACAACCTCGCTGATGCCCGCAAAGCAGAACAAGGGTGGCATACGCGAACGCTTCATCACGGGGGATGTGCTGTGCTGAAGGAGCCTGTGGCACGGCGAGGGACCCACACAAACAAGAACGTCGAGAAGGAAAAAAAAAAGAAGAGCGCCCATCTTGACAGAAAACAAAGGAGGTGTGAGTGTGTGTGTGTGTTTGTGTGTGTATGTTCGCCCTTCACACAGTCATGTACACGGTCGCAGCAAGCATCAGCGCCACGGCCAGGCACTCCGCCATCGTCAGCGTCGGCGCAGCGGCGTGGTTGCCGGAGTCGCCGTCGTACAGGCACTCGTTGCTGATGTACGAGTAGACGCGGCTGCTGGCCGAGGACCCGCTGCTGGACGCACTCGAGTCGTGCTCGATCTGCCCGTTGCAGCACATTTTGGTGGTGGCGCGAACGTCCAGGTCGCAGTGGTACTCGCCGAGCTTTGGCAGGTCGAGGATCCCCCCGCCACACGCCACCTTGCCCACACTCGGGGACGACGTGCCGCTCCCGTCGATGGGCCCCGACGCGTACTGGCAGCACGTCCGCTTGGCGTTGTCGTTCAGGTAGGCATCGGAGTACGTATTAGGAATCGAGTTGTTGCAGAAGGCGCGAATAATGGGGGCGAAGAGCATCACCACCGGGCAGGCCGTGAGGGTCGTCTCATCGCACGTCATGGAGGGCAGCGGGTCGGTTTGGCTGCCAGCCGCGGCGTTCGCAGACGACGAGTCCACGTAGCCGATCGGCGGCCTGGCGGGCTCTGGCGTCGTCGTTGCGGGCACGTCCTGGCAGCACATCACAGACGCTCCGCCGTTCAGGGTGCGCGCGTACCACGCCGGCTCGCCAGCCGCGGACGTGTGGTCGGCGCAGACGGCGGTGACATTGCATGCGTAGGCGGTGATGTCGAGGCACGCGTTCATGTCCGTCGTGGCCACATCGGCGCAGCAGTAGGTGCGGGTGAAGCACATATTCTTGACGACGCAGTCCATGACCGTCTGCGCGTAGGGGAAGCTGCCGGCATAGGCCTGGCAGGCGGGGGTGCTGCGGCCGGCGTTGCTGGCGTACTTCGGGTCCCCTGCCACGGCCGGTGCCGCCGCCGCGAGAACGAGAAGTGCCAGCACCACGGCGAGAGCGGAGGATGAGAAGTTCAGGAAGGCCATCCTCGTCACGGGCGAGAATGGAATAGACACGTTACGTGCACACACACACACAGACAGACACAGCCACAGCCACACTCGCCGGCGTACAAAGACAAAGATCTTAAATCGAAAGCGGAGGAGGAAGAAGGAGGGAGGAGGGAGAGAGAGAACAGGTCAAGAGGCGAGACACACAAAAGGGACGTGAAACGCACGCGGAGTCGAGCGTCAGGCACCGCTCGAGCAGGCGAGGGGGGGGGGTGGGTGGGGGGAGGACACGCCACACGCAGGGACGGATGGAGGAGCGCGGTAAACGCGCGCAAGACAGCCAAAAAAACACACGCTCAGACAAGGGAAATGCGAAGAAGATAAAAAAGAGTCTGGGTGGGTGCGGGAGGGCACACACAGTCACACACACACACGCAGCGTCGAGGATGGCAAAGGCGAACACAAATATAAACAGAAAAGGGGCAGGAACGGAGGAAGTCAAGACAATCAAGCAGCGAGAGGCGCCCAAGGCGCAGAGCGGGCGGGGCGGGAGGGGCGAGAGGTGGGGAAAGAAAATGACAAAGACGGAGAAGGATGAGCCTGCTGCGTGGCGTTCCCGGTCAAACAACACTCGCCCTCAACACACACGCTGCGTTGTTGCCTTGCGCGTTGGTGTCTGTGTGTGTGTGTGGCGAGAGTGGGCTCGTACGAGTTCTGTGGTTCGACGAAATAGCGTCAACGAAGAGCGGAGAGCGAGGGAATTGAGTTCTGTGAAGGGGATGGGGCGGGGCGGTGGTGGTGGTGCCGTCAGAGAGGCCGGCGGTGAGGACGCTGACGGAGTTATAGACAGACGAAG